>JAFEMH010003185.1:0-283959 GCA_022495995.1 Adenophora triphylla var. japonica | reverse complement strand
TGTTTATTGGAATTCACGCGAGTTTGAAGACATCCGAGTTATTTGAAAAACGGAGTCGCCACGCCATTTTGATTACCTCAAAACTTTGAAAAAAAGGTTTTACGGGTTCGGAGGTTAAGTTACCCTCGGGAAGAACGCTTCGCGTTCACCCAAAGTGCCTTGCCGAGCAAGTCTCCTAGATTTCATTAATCGTGTTTGCTTGCGTGCTTTCTTTGTGTGCATGTGTTTGAAAATAAGGGGGAAATGTCCCAAGTTATCTTCCTGACGTACAAACCATTTGTATGTCGCCGGGATTCCTTGGAATTTATGTATTTGGGATTATGATCCCGTCCTCATCTTATGACTTATAATCATCGCATTTTAAACCTCGGGACCCTCGGGACTTGCGTGATCGAGAGAATGACTCTTTGGGTCAAAGATGAGGTTCTTTAGGAAGGAATGTCCTTAGCCCATCAATCCTACGCTTTAAGACGGTCGAGCTCGTATAGAGGCTTCATACTCATTCTTAAGCGATAATCGGAGATATAGGGTTCAAGGTTATCCTTTTCCTAAAGAAATCATGAACCTTTAATGGAAGGAACGATGCAAAGATGAGAACTTTTACACCGGTCCGTTCCAAGGTTGGGGGAAAGGGGAAATGCATGATAAAATGACTCTTTAATGAAAAGATGACATTTTTAGGTTGCAAATGATGCTTTTTGATTTAAAGAAATGATCTTTATGCAAATGATGCATAAAGATTTGATTTTTATGCAAATGATGCATTGAAAAAGGGGTTTTGATGCAAAGGATGCATTTTCATTGAAAAAGATTTGATCTTTATATGCAAATGATGCATAAAGATGACATTTTTATTGAAAAATAGGGATTTTAGGTGCAAAGGATGCACCTTTATGAAAAAGACTACATTTTTATGACAAATGAGGTCTTAATGCATGCAAAGGGGAAAGGGGTGATAAAGATATGATCTTTATGAATAAATGCCAAGTCCCAAGCAAGATATATGACAATGCAATGAGCAAGTATATCAATTAAAATGCAAGGTTAGGGCGTGCGAGGTTACCAAATCGTTTCCTTCGCTTCTTCGGATGGAGCTAGGAGGAGAGGTTCTTCTTGGGTCTTCAAGGAGGAGGGAGATGGCTTCTTGAGCTTCTTCTTCACCTTCTTGACTTCCAGCACTTGGGGGATCTTCTTCAGACATGCGAGAGTATTATGCTTCTTGTCGATTTTTAAACGGGTAGAGAGGAGGGCTCTATTTATAGGCACCTGATAAGGCTAATGAAGTCGTGCGGCCGCAGTGCCCTTTGCAAATGAGGCCGTGCGGTCTTATCCACAATGACTCAAAGATTCTAGAACCATGCAAGGTGGCATTATTCTAGAAGCTTCCCTCCTAATTAAGAAAACGTGTTTCTTAATTAGGAAGGATTCCTTCAAATTTATTTAATTAAAAACTGCCCAGACATGTTTCCTAACACTAGGAAGGTCCGGGGAATTACCGGAAAACTTACCGAAATTGCCGGAAATTTAACCTAAGGCATGAGCCGACATTTGGGTACTTACAGAAGCCCTCGGCAACGTCACTTGCAAGGCGAGCTGGGGTTGTCGATAGAAAAGGATCCGATCTCGGCGAATGCCGAGATGGATTGGGTGACCAAGGTGGTCGAGTGGCCGAACCTTTTGGAAGGCTACCTACGTATCCCTGAGGAATCAAGCCAGCCGTAGTTCGGAATTAGGATCCGCCGGGGAGGAAGAAGAGAAACCGGTCTCTGCCGGGACATAGAAGAGAAAATGACCTAGGAGGTCAAGCAATTGATCCTACTGGGGACATGCTAGAGTGACCCAGGTGGTCGAATATTTGAACTTTTATGAGGGGGCGCTTTATCACCGAGGAGTGACAAAGAAACAGGGTGACCAAAGTGGTCGAATGGCTGACCTTTTATAAAAGGCTACCTACGTATCCCGGAGGAATCAAGCCTTGATCGTAGTTCAAGCATCACTAGATAGTTAGGAACGATGTCTAGGATCCTTGAGATTTTGACAATCTCTGAGGTCACACCCGAGGAAGCTAGAGCTTATGGCGCTATCTCTTTATGACGGAGATAGAGGTAACTTAAGTTGGGAAACTGAGTTGGGTATACGTCACTATTCGCGGATAGAGGTATCACAAGTTGAAATGACTTGGGCATACGTCACTATTCGCGGATAGAGGTAGCACAAGTTGGAATGACTTCTCGTAAGCATACGTCACTATTCGCGGATAGAGGTAGCACAAGTTGGAAATGACTTCCTCAGGGGCATACGTCACTATTCGCGGATAGAGGTAGCACAAGTTGGAATGACTTGGGCATACGTCACTATTCGCGGATAGAGGTAGCACAAGTTGGAATGACTTGGGCATACGTCACTATTCGCTGGATAGAGGTAGCACAAGTTGGAATGACTTGGGCATACGTCACTATTCGCTGATAGAGGTAGCACAAGTTGGAATGACTCGGGCATACGTCACTATTCGCGGATAGAAGTAGCACAAGTTGGAATGACTTGGGCATACGTCACTATTCGCTGATAGAGGTAGCACAAGTTGGAATGACTTGGGCATACGTCACTATTCGCGGATAGAGGTAGCACAAGTTGGAATGACTTGGGCATACGTCACTATTCGCGGATAGAGGTAGCACAAGTCTAGAGTTCGACACTGAGGTTGTCACCTAGTGTTATCCCGTTATAACGGAATTAACTGAGGCGACCGGGAATAAAGCTTGATTGCTAAAGAGATAAGGGATATTTTTCTGAAAAGATGTTATCTTGGTTAAAAGATAACGGAAATTGCATGCCCAAGTGGAAGGTCCATGTGATTGTAATTTATGCTCGTAGCGAATGAAGCCGCCCGGCATGAGATGGAGAAAAAGAAGCCGTACGGCTAGAAGCCTCGTTTTTTCCGCATTATTTAAAATCGCTTTGAACGGGCATTGGGCACTTGTTGCCGCCCACTTCAAATGAGAGAGAGAGAAGAGAGAGAGAGAATTTTCGAAATTCTTCAACCCTTTTGCTTCCCTTTGATTTGAAATGGATCCGGAGGGCAATCCCATACCAAGGCAAGCGAGGAGAAACATCTCGGCGGCCGCGAGAAGGAGGAGGAAGGAGCTCGTGAGGACGGAGAGGAAGTATGACTTCCTTACGCTCCATCTGAGCTTTACCCGGGAGGAGGGAGCATAAATCAACGAACCCGCGATCGGTTGGGGTAAGCATTCTCATTTTGCTCAAATCCGATGATTTTGCTTGAATTTTGAATGATTTAGGCTTGACCCGAATTTTAGGATTTTGAATGATTTTTTTGAATGATTTTGAGATGCATGAACAACCTATGAGGCTAAGAATATGCAATGTGCAATTTTATTTGATGAAAAATATGAGAATGACTCACTTTTTTCTCGCAAAATGAAGTAAGAATGAGAATTTTTTTTTTCAAAATATGAGACTCGAGTTCTTGCCTTGTGCTAGAACTAGGTCAAAATTCTGATTTTCAATGAGAAAACATGATTTTGGAAGATGAAAATGATTCATGCATGCCATTTTTTTTTGAAAGATAATGCTTATGTGCAAAAATTGTGATTTTGTGCTTTAGGAAAGCAATGACGCGTTTCAAGTGATGAAAGACACGTTTTATGCAAAAGTTATGCTAGAAAACTTTTATGAATGCTTTTCTTTGAAAATATGTGCACTTTTGAATATATGCATGCTTTTGAAATGATATGAAGGACCGACGCTTCTTTTGATGTGCTTGCTCCACTACAAAGGAGAACAAGTCTAGAGGACCGTCTGAGATAGCGGTCAAGCTTTGGCAGAGAGGATGCCGATTTTGAGAAGGATGGGGCAAATCCCAAGCAACGTGCAGGGCTACCGGCTTGATGCATTTGTAGAGGCTATCGGTGGCCAGTGTCCACATCACCTCGAAAGAGCAAGGGCTTGGTCCAGCCCTATTCCGAGTTCTCAAAGTGGGACAAGCACTCATAGCTTCCACCCGAGCCGGGAGAGCCGACAAAGGACTCCCGCCGATTTCACCGCTATTACGCCTTACGCTCACCGGGAGGCCCGTGACTTGGAGGGACCATATCACCGGAGGAGTTCCAGCTTTGGTAGGGTTTGAGCTGATTCCCAAGGGGCCGGGATGGAGACACGGAATGTCGAGGTGGCAGCCTCGTACTAGCATGCAGACTTTGTCGCTAATGATGTGGACCGCCAAAGAACTGGCTAGAGCATTCATATGGTTGATGCTATCACCACCATCTTTTGCCAATTCTCGGGACGATAGCTATGACTTGCCTCCTCGACTCTCCTGGAGGATGTGATGGGATTGGGACGGCTCTTGGGGAGAGGCCGGATTGGCGGAGTTGTACTTCTCGTTGGACATGTACAAATGGAACAAGGCCGCTCCATGGACCGCTTCTCTTTTGCCCTCGAGGTAGTCTCCTTTTTTTTTCTTTTCTTTTCCCCGTCTTGAGACTTTTATGAGAGAGAAAATGACCTTTGATGTTTTGAACATGCAGCCTGGTTTTGCGAGGTGATCGGGTTCTTCCCTTGGAACCAAATAGAGTGATGTCACCATCTTCCCCGGCTATGGCCTGCTGGAGGGGAGATGCGAGAGATAAATTCACTGGGAAGACCCTGATTACCTTCGACTACAAAATGGTGAGGCCGGTCATCAACAGTGGATGGGCACGATGGAGTGGACTTCTACCCCGGGGGGTGTATCCAGAGATTTTGGCTGGGAGATGCCATCGAGGTGACGAGGCGCAGGAGGTGGCTCACTGGGCTGACATGTGATGTCATTTATCTGGGGACCGCTTCTCGAGACAAGAGCATGGTCATGTTCCCCACTAGATGCCATTACTCCTTCGACCCTCCAAAGACGGATGCCGCAGCCTGTGGACCGCCAGAGGATGAGATTGAGAGGTACCAGCAAAGTGTGCGTGGCTGCAGAGGAGTACTTCGACATGGACACCCCTACGCCGTGTTTGTGGAGCAATGAGGACGCCACGTAAGCTAGTGAAGCTCGGCGTCACTGTGGATATGGGGAGGATGAGCCCATCGACTCTCGCCGATCCCTCCCGCACATCCGTCCTACGTGGTCCATGGAGTGCCGAGGAGGATGAGGATACCGTCCCCGATGCTAGGGAGCCCCAAAGACACCTTGCCGCCCGATAGCACCGTAAGTGTACTCTTAGGGTCTTATTCCCTTTTTAGCTTTCGCATTTTCTCGCTTTTTGCTATTTTCATTTTCGAGATTTTCGAGATTTTTCTCTTTTTTCTCGTGTTCCACCTCGCACTTACGATAGGCCGGTTAGGCGTAATAGGGCCGGGAAGTGACATGTGCCGGCCTCTTCTCGGGAGGAAGCCGGCTCGCGCTTCAAGGCGGCAGCTGGATGCACAGGAGCTCGGGGCGCAAGAGACGGCACGTCTGGGGCACAGCGCTCACCTCATCGGCCTCCTGAGTACTCTTCAGTGCTATGCCTCTGGGGCGGGGACCCAACGCCGACATTCGGAGCAAACTGGCCGAGTACGGGCACGATAATGTCCATCTATCTCGATGTGAGCTGACTGTGAGGACCTCGATGAGGGAGGCTAGCATCTACGAGCCGAGCAAGATGAAGATGAAGAAGAATCGGAGGCCTAGGAGGTCTCTAGAATAGATTTGGAACAAAAAACAACCAATTTACAATTTTTTTATGCACACTTTGTTTATTTTTTGCTTTATTTGGGCGCCGATGGGGCGAAGACATTGTATTTATGTTTTATTTGCTTTTCTAATTCATGCTTTTTCAATTTGCATATTATCTGAGCCTTGGGCGACTTTTTTGCTTGGAATTAAATTGAAATGGGCCAAAATGATTTATAATGGTGTATAAATGCTTGAATGGCTTCGGATATGTTTTTGTTGTGTTTTGGTTGAAAAGTGGGGTGAAAACTCCCTTGGGCAGAATCTTGGTTGCCGCAGAATTTTTTTTCTCGCAGAGGGCTAATGTAGCCGTGCGGCATGGCCTCGAGGGCAAATGTAGCCGTGCGGCTAACAGCCTTCGTCACCAGCCGGTTATTTTCTCGAATAAAAGCAAGGCTTGGCCATTTCATTTCATTTTCACTCTAGACTTGTCCCAATTGTTCCAGAGCATATTTTGGACCTAAAAGCACCATCTTTGATTATTTTGCGATGGAGAATCCCGTTAGATTGCAAAGGGGGAAACGAGACCATTTTCTATCCGGTCTTCAATCTTGGGCGAGATATAACTTCCAAAATCACAAGGGGTCGCTTGATTCTTCCTTCAAGATCAAGTCTTTATGGCATTTGAGGGATCTCCCGCCCGATTGGGATCTCGTTGAGAGCCGCAAAGAAAGTTCGGGGACGTCCGAGACATGTTTATCGCTTTCTCTTACAACGAAATCGTCCCAACGCACGAAGACTTCGTGAGCCTTGATTGGGAGTCCCGAGATTGAGGCTATATCTATTCCGCTGATCGGAGACGTGCCGGTGACTGTAAAGCTTGCATCTTTTCCCAAGCAGATTCCTTTGGGAGAGGCCGAGAGGATGATGGTAGCTCCTGATAGGATTGACCTTTCGATATCCCTGGGCAAGTGCTTGGGTCTCCAGATATGGCCTTGACTCAGCCAAGTGGCTATGGATGCTTTCATTCTCTCGCGTATTCTCTATTTTGTTCACTGCCGAGTCCGTGGGGATTCACATAAGTGGTCTTTATGGGATGGTCAGCACTCGGAGGGCCGGGAAGGATATATTGTCCCGCCGGTTTTGGGAGAGACATTTCATGTGGATCTGGATAGGGATGGGCTCTGTGTGGAGCACCGCTTTTGCATGAGGTCCCGGAGTCCTGGCCATGCTGGACTTCATGTGGTCGCAGTGAGAGGCTCGCCTGGGGCTCCGCCACTGTGGGGGGCTTCTTGTTTCGACCTGCCCATTTCGGGCTGATTTTCTGAGAGGTGCACCAGGTTGGGCAGGAACAGAATGTGGTAGCCGGGCAGCCGATGATGGCTGGTGAGGCCATCCACTTCGGACATCTGCTGGGTGGATACCACATTGGAGGGTTGCACTCAAAAAGAGGATATTTCAGGAGTCTTATGCCGCTGAGGGTTCCAGTGATCTTTACCGGTTCGCCCTTCTGGCACATACCCCTCGCCTGGTAATCTCAGGCAGCTTGGGGCTTTACAGAGCCATTGAGTGATCGGGAGGACATCCTGACCATGGAGGTGGTGTCATTGGACATGAGAGATCCAAATGCCTTCTCTTTCTTCCTCGAGGGCTTGGACACATACCGCTTTCCCACCTGTGGCTATCTTCAGGAGCAGTGAAGAGCACCATCTTGACCACCGTCTACTTGGACCGGCATGAGAGGGAGACGGGAGCGACTCAAAGCATCTTGGGAGGATAGACGTCGAGCTTTATTGGGAGCCGATCGTGACTCGAGTAGGACTTTGAGGGAGACCGAGGCTAAGGCGAGTTGCCATAACCAACCAGGTGACTTGGTCGACAGATATGGAGGCTCGGCACAAGAGATTGTCCGAGGTCGCTCCTTTGATCGAGGCTCGCAGGGAGGAGGTGCGGACTCGTGCTCGTAGAGAGAGCGCTCATTGACACGGGGTTGGTAGAGGCTCCAGTTGAGGATACCAGAGGTCGGGATGAGGGATACCGACATTATTGAGAAGAAAAGGAAGAAGACTCGACGAGGCCGAGGAAAAGGGAAGAAGACCGAAGAAGACTCAGCCGAATGACGACCGACAAGTCTTTTCTCAAGATCCTCTTATTGCCATTTGCAAAACACATTAGTTTATTTAGGCATTTTATTGTATTTTAGATCTTTTTAAAGGTTAGCAGAGTTAAGAGGTAGACCGTGCTTGAACTCATCAAGAAGTTTTTAACTTGTAATGAACAAGAAATATTATTTTAGAATTTAATCAAGACACATTTCATGGAAATTCAAATGTCTTTATTGATTGGGACCCGCTTTATGAAACGAAATGCTCCTTTACTATTTAGGACACACTTCATGGAAGCTTAATCGTCCTTTTTATTGCTTAGACCGAACCATATATGGCCGCCTACGTTCCCTTTACAAGAAAGGCTAAGGGGCTCAGGTCTACGTAGTTCATTCTCGTGAACTAATAATTTTTTTCATGTGCACTCGCCTTTGCCTAGACTCGCCCTTTTTTGGGGTCTTCACTTAGCCGGGCATTGCTCTTTTTGCACTTTTTTTCTTTTTTTTTATATATATTTTTTTTTATGTGCACTCGTTTTGCCTAGACCGCCCTTTTTGGGGTCTTCAGCCTAGTGGGCATTACTCTTTTGCACTTTTTTTTTCTTTTTTTTTTTTTTTTTTTTCTTCTTTTTTTTTTTTTATTTTTTTTATCGTGATATAGTATCTTCTGAGTTTATCACCATTGACCGGGGTGGACAAAGGATTGCCATCCAAGTCCTGCAAGCTTCATTGCTCCTCCCGACAGTATTTTACGCACCACATGGGGCCGATCCGGACGGGTTCCCATTTTCCCGTGGGGTTGTCTGCGGTAGGGGCTTTACTTTCAGCACTAAGTCGCCCTCTTTGATGTCTCGGCCTTGACCTTTTATCAAACGCTTCGGCCATTCGCCTTTGGTAGGCTCGGGTGTGTTCCATGGCTTTTAGCCTTCTCTCGTCAAGCGGTGGCTAACTCATCATGCCGGCCTGCGCAACCATTCCACTTCATTGACATCGTTTCCGGGAGGACCCTTAATGACGGATTTCCAACTCCACCGGTAACACCGCTTCCATCCCGTAAGTTAGGGCAAAAAGGAGTTTCTCTGTGGGCACATTCGACGGACGTTCAGCAGCCCCGAGTGCTAGGTGCGGCTTTTCGGGCCAATCACGACCACGGGTGGCCATCTTCCATGATCCGCTCGAGTGTCTTATTAGCAGCTTCCACGGCTCCATTGGTTTGAGGTCTCATGACGGGGACGACTTGTGGCGAGTAATCACCCGACAACGGCTGACGGTCTATCGCGAGCCTCTCCTTGAGAAGTGTGACCCATTATCAGAAATGATCTCGTTGGGCACCCCATATCTGCACATTATGTTTTCTTTGATGAACTGGGCCACTTTTCTGGAAGTGAGGACCTTGTAGGACTTGGCCTCTACCCACTTGGTGAAGTAGTCAATGGCTACCAAAACGAACTCGTGCCCATTGCTTCCTGCCGGGGATATTTTCCCTATCACGTCAATGCCCCAAGTTGCAAACGGCCAAGGAGTCGTCATGCAGTACAGGTCATGAGGTGGGAGATGGTTGAGGTTGGCAAACCGCTGGCATTTGTCGCGAGTTCGGACGTGCTGAATGCAATCTGTTTCCATGGAGATCCAGTAGTAACCCATTCTGAGGATCACTTGCATCAGGGCTCTGGCATTCATGTGAGGACCGCAGGGACCATTGTGGACTTCGGTCATCAACTCTCTGGCTCTTTCTTGAGTGACACATAAGAGGAGTGGTCCTTGATACCGCTTCTTGTATAGGTTGCCTCCTAGAATGACGTACTGAGAAGCCAACCTTTTCAGGGCTTGCAAGCTTTTGGCTCTGACCCCTTCTTTTGGTCTACCTTCTTCGTCTCGAAAGCCGACTCTCCGTCTTTGAGAAATTGGTAAATACGATTATACCAAGGTTCCTTTATAGGCTCGGGTCCCAGGTCCACTTCACAACAGAAGGCTGGGGCTTCTCTTCTACCCACTCTGAAGGGCTTTATGGCTTTTCCCTCGGGGATCTCTACCAATGAGGCTAGAGTAGCTAGAGCATCTGCGAATCTGTTCTTTTCCCTCGGCAAGTAGTGGAAAGTCACTTCTCGGAACTGTCCAGTCAACTCCTCCATATGGGCATGATACCGTTGCAGATTAGGGTCTACAGTCTTCCACTTGTTGGAGACTTGGTTGATGATCAGAACGAGTCTCCGTAAACTTCGAGCTCCTTGACATTTCTTTCTAAGGCGGCCTCCAAACCCGGCAATGCAGGCTTCATACTCGGCGGCATTGTTCGTGGCAGGAAAGTTCAACTTGAGGGCTATGGGGGTATGCTCATCTTTCGGATCGACCAATAGCATTCCTACACCATTTCCTCTTTTGTTAGCGGCTCCGTCAAAGAACAACTGCCATCTATTTTCAGGCTCAATTGCAAAGATCCCTTCATCTCGGAAATTGGGGTTCGGGCCCTCTGTCTTCATTAATGGGGAAGTTCGCCAGTGTGATCGACAATGCTTGACCCTTGATGGCCTTTCTGGTCACATAGTTGATGTCGTATTACGCCAAGAAGAAGGACCACTTCGCTAGACGCATCGATAGGGAAGGCTTGCCAAAGATGTACTTGATGGGGTCCATTTTCGAGACCAAGTTCACAGCGTGGGCTTGCATATAATGCTTCAACTTGCCGACTACCCGGACCCGATCTGCACGAGTCTTTTCACACGCTGAATAATTGAGCTCACTCCCCGTAGCTTCCGGTGACAAAGTAAATGGCATTTTCTACCCGAGAGTCTTTCTTCTCTTGAGCAAGCATAGCCTAAACCGCCGTGTCCAGGATGTGCAGCTAAGATAGAGCAGAAGAGGCTTCCGTCTATGTGGGGGGCATAGTACCGGGGATGCACTAAGTATGCCTTGATCTCGGTCAAAGGCGTCCCGGCATTCTTCGGTCCATTCGTGTCCACATTCTTCTTCATGAGCTTGAAGATGGGCTCGCACATAGTGGTCAACCCGATTGACGAAACGGGCGATGTACTGCAATTTACCCATGAAGCTCTTGATTTCTGCCCGGGTTTGAGGTGGCCTCATATCCATGATGGCTTTGATCTTTCGGGGTCAACTTCTATACCTCGCTCAGTGACCATGTACCCAAGCACTTTTCCCCTTGTCACTCCGAAGGTGCATTTGGCGTGGTTTAGTCTCATGGAATCTTTGTCTCGGCCTCTCAAAGAATTTTCGTAGGTCAACAAAGTGCTGCCCACCTTCTCCTTTGGAGTGGATTATCATGTCATCTACGTAGACCTCAATCTCCTTGTGGATCATGTCATGAAAAAGCGCGGTCGCCGCCCTTTCGTAAGTAGCCCCGCATTCTTGAGCCCGAATGGCATTCTTGTATAACAAGAGGTTCCCCACGGTGTGGTGAAGGTACATCTTTTCTTGGTCTTCCTCGGCCATCTTGATCCGGTTGTAGCCTCGCAAAACCATCAACGAAGGATTTGACTTCGTAGTTGGCCGGTGGAATCCACCGGGATGTCTATGTTTGGCGAGAGGGTAGTCGTCTTTGGGGGCCTTGTTCGGATCTCGGAAATCCACACGGCGGCGCACCTTCCCATTGGCCTTGGTTACGGTCACGATGTTGGACAACCATGTCGGGTATTCAATAACTCACGATGAACCCTACCCGCGGTAGCTTCTCAATTTCTTCTTTGACTGTAGAGACCATTCCGGCTTAATCTTTCTCGGTTACGCTGCGGCTTGGCATCCGGTGCTAGAGGGATTACGTGTTCTACTATCGAACCTGTCTAGCCCCGGCATATCTTGGTATGACCATGCAAACACGTCGACGTATTCTACGAGCGGCTCGATTAGTCTGTCCCTTTCAACCCCACGGAAGAAGCTTCCAACTTGTGTCTCTTTAGGTTCCTTAATAGTACCCAAGTTCACACTTATCAAAACCTCCTCGGCGGCTTGGGCCCGGTTTTCCTCTTTTACGAAACACCTTAAAGATTTCTTTAATGTATTGTTCGTTTAGTGTGTTTGCATCTTGTTCAAATGATTCATTATTAAGCTGTTGTTAAGTTTTGAGTTAATTTATCATTTGTTAAGTTGGCAATAAGAGGATAATCGAAAGATTTGTCATTTCATTCAAGATAAGGGGAAAGATGACATCGATTACATTTTCATAATCCTCGGGCGTGAGGCCTTCGGATGACTCGAGGGTGGAATTCGAAGATTCTGACTCAGCGAATAGACAACACCGACTCTGGACCCTACACTACTTATTGACTCGAGGGGACTTGACAAGGGTTGGACCGGGATCTCACTCCTTCTTCGTTGCCACAGGGAGTAGCAGTCTTGCCGGCGTTGTCATTTGATTGTGCACTCATGCGGATCATTATTGCCTTTGTCGATGCCAATTCCATAGGAAGTACTCGGTGATTTGAGAATCTCCTTTACGAACTTAACTTCATCCATTTGTACCTCAGGGCGGTAGGACCGGTTGTGCTTTCGGCATCGAGATACAGCTCTCTTCATCCCAAAAGTCTTCTCGGCTTGTTCACTCTTCTCTCTACCTTTTCCCAAACAGGGGGTTGGGAATGATCCTCTGGAGTAGTAAGAGCCATTACAAACACATTATGCTCGTCATGGGTAATGAAGGGTTCTGGAGAGACTTTCATTAACATGGATTGTTTTACTTCAAACTCGCAGTCTTCATAAGTGAGCCTTTCTTCAGTAATCTTGACCATGGTTACTGGTTCGATGTCGTAGAAAAGAGGCCGAGCTCTGACAACATTAACGAAATCAGTTCCGACTATGGGTCCAAACCGTCCCTCCATGGCGGCGGCATTAATCAGATCTTTCCATTTCCCTTGTAATTCGGCATAAGGAACATTGAATTTAAGGATATCTATGACATTGGATTTCCAAAACCATTTCCATTTGTTCCTCCGAACTCGATCATGTTGACTCGATTGTTAGCAGGAAGAGGATTCTTGACCACATTGGGACCCCGAGGTGGTTCTAACTTGCCTTCTTCAACTAGGCGAGAGATCAGGAGCTTCAGGTAGGTGCAATCATTAGTGTTATGGCCATGATAATTGTGAAAGCGACAGTGTTTGGTCTCGTCCATTACGTCTTTGGGGTTTCGGGTTTCAGCTTTCCAAAGGTACGATGAGTCCTTGGGCTACCAAACCGTCGAAGACCTTTTCTAGTGGCATCCCGAAATCTTGGCGGTATAGAAAGGGAGCTTTGGCTTGCGCGGCTTGGCACGCATTCCGTCCCGCTTTCTCATTCTCGAATGTAATTAATGGCGCCAATCACTTCTTTTCCTTTTTACGGTGACAGTGGGGCATTTGACACCGGTGCCTTGTAGCGGTAAGAACTGGCCGCCTCGTGGCCGGGGCCATATTGAAGGCATTCTCAAACTTGGTGCCGGCATTTACCATTGCCCGAAGGTCGGGATAGTAGTAATTGCCAATTTGGACTCTTAGTTGAGGTTTCGAGGCAAGATTGGAAGATCTCCATCTGTTCCTCTTCATTGAGTGGGGTCAGCATTTCACTGAGCTTCCAATTCCATCTCTTGTAGAATTCACTGCTTGGCTCATGCGAACGTTGTAGGGTACCCCGTAGGTCATTCCGACTGGTTTCCCAATTCAAATTGGCCTTATACTTTTCTAGGAACGTTTCTTTGATCTGGTCCCAAGTAGCTCGGGCCTCTGGTTTCACATGCGGGAACCACCTAAGAGCTGAACCTTTTAATGATAACCGAAAATGATCGGCCATTTGTTCTTTGTGTACAATCTTTGGCTCTCATGGCAAGAATGTAGCTTTCAATGTGAGTCAGGGGACAATCGGTGCCGTTGAACTTTTCAATTTCGGCATTCGGAATTTTGGAGGGAGAGGGACAACTTTGTTGGGATCCCGGTGATCCGGTATCTTTGTCTTCTTGGTGTCTATTTCCCCAAACTTCTCTTGCATGGACCTAACTTGTTCCCTTAGCCAAGCCATGTCGAGTCGGGGGATGGTTTAGGATTGCTCGATTCCGGAGAAGGCTTATCGACTTGGGTGGAAGGACGGTGGGTGGCACGGTGGTAGGTGGTACCAAGGCTTGGGGATCTTTGGAGGGGAAGTAAGTGTAAACTTGACCGGGTCCGTGTTCCCGTGAGGCTGGGTCCGGAGGCATAGGAATTAGGCTCATAATTTCCGAAGTAGGAAAAAGGATACGGAACCTCCACGGGGTCACTGTGGGCAAAGTTGGAGGTGGAAGATCTGCGTGGCGGGACATGAATTGAAAGGGTCATTGAGCTGATTTTGAGGCCTAGGGAATGCAGGATGGCCCATGCGAGGAGAGGAGTGAATCCCATGGGGTAATGCAGAGGCTGCATGCTTAGGGATAGCCGAGGCGTTTGCTTTACGTTGGTAGGGGACAAAGCTAGGTCTCACTTGGGAGGAGGTGAGGGTGTTGGGATCCCGATGGCTTGGGATGTTGGAAAGGACGAAGAGGGGTAATCCTGGATAAGGGATCGTATGAGGATGGAGGAGGGCATTGGTTATAGGTTGATGGAGCTGAGATGGCTGCTTCCGGAGGCTCATCTTCTATCATCACCAAGGAACCGTTGGGCTCGACCACTATTTGAACTCCATGACGACGAAGCGCTTCGATGAGCGTGGCTTGCTGTTCCTCATGGGCCTTACGACTGTTTTCCAGGGCTAAGGTTAGCTCCTCTTCCCTAGTCATCTGGTTACCCAAACCAGCACTGTTTTCTGTTAAATCGGTCATTCTGACTCTACGGGCCCGATGAGCGAGGATTCTGGCGAACCTGTTCGAGGATTCTCGCGCTAACAAGTCGGCGACCCGGTGTTCTCACCCACTTCTTTCTCGCTGCGGGAAAGGGATAGGAAAGGTTTAGACTCGGGGTAGGTGTTTAGGTTTGAAGGCTCGGGCAATATGCAAATTAGAATCTTCAAGTTTACTTAAAATGTGTCTTTTATTAATATCTATTTGGTTGGAAAAGGGGTTCTGTCCTTCTTTTTTCACAACTACTCTAGATCATGGATCAGTGGGTTCCGTCACTACGTCTATAAGCCCCTCGTATTCCACCTGTATTTCGACCTCCCAGGGTGGACGGCCCGGGCGAGGTCCTATAGGGCACGCGGATCCCACCGACCGAGAGTAAAGAACGCTCCTATCGGGTCTAGCGGGTCATAGGACCTTTCAACGCACGAGCGATGCGGATTATAGTCAAGGCAATACCGGGAAAGTCTCGTCTCTCTGCCTTGACGGATCTTTGACAGAGTTTCGCTTGAGCGAATGACGGTTTTTGACTTTCGGTAATGTCCGAGAATATAATAGGCATGGGTCGGGCGGCAAAAGCCGGATGACACAGTGTCACATTGAACTTCGTTGCATACGCAGTGCGCGAGTCGGAATCGAAGTCAATGCCGGTCAAGATCTTGCCAATTTTTCCTTGTCGGAATTTTGGCAGAGCTTCGCTTGAGCGAAAGATCTTTTGATTTTTTGGCAAAGACTTGGTCTCGACTCTTACGCATTTCGTGCGGGTCAAGGTCAATAGTCAATGTCGGAGTCAAGATCCCACCGATTTTTCCTTGTCGGAATTTCGGCAGAATTTCGCTTTGAGCGAAAATCTTGGCTTCCGTTATGAGCTAAGGCTTGACCTTTACGTGGGTATGCAACTGGGCTATATGACACGGACTAGACCAAAAACCAACCAAAAGTCACGGTTTTTTGAAATGTGTGACACGGACTGTGCATTGGTCGACACTGGCTGCCATGGGGAGGTTGGGATGATTCCGTGCGCGCCCGGGAGCATCGTAAGGCTGTCCGTGACTGCATACTGAACCACCCTCGGGTTTGAAGGACGTGCGTGCAAAAGTGTACAGGATATATCAGGTGCGCGTAGTGTGCGGTCTCCTAAAAATGTTCCTTTTTGAGTTAAAACAGAGATTTTCATAAATGTGTTTTAAAGGAATGATTTTCGGGACGGGGGAAAATGCAACACATAAGCACGTAAATTTTAAGGGAGCCCGATCGGTCATGGAGCTGAATAGCCCCAAGTGCTAGGGCGCCCAGATTAACCATGATTTTTCCTGGTGGAATTGCCACTGAGGTCGTATGGTCAGAATCCTATGAGGATTAGCCGTACGACTGCATGGATCAATTTTCCAGGTTCCACTCCTTTTGCTTTTCTTCGGGTTATTTCCCGTTTCAAAGTATGCACAGATTCCAAGATGCAAATGATGCAATGCATGGTAAAAGAAAGCAAGCACGATTAATGAAATCGGCGATGGGAGTCTAACCCGCTCAAAGGGAAAAGCTTTTTTGTATTTTTTTTTTCAAAGTTTTTTTTTTTCAAAAAAGGGATACTGGTACGTGGGATTGTTAAACCACCTTGTTATCCCAAGCCCCGGGTTAGGGAGCGATACAGGAAGGGTAAGTGGGGTCCACCTATATACCAAGTATCGACTTTTGTTTTGAAAATAAAGCTTTTCTCCTTTGGTTTCCCCAAATGGAGTCGCCAAACTGTGAATGTGTGCCCAAAATTTTTGTTTATTGGAATTCACGCGAGTTTGAAGACATCCGAGTTATTTGAAAAACGGAGTCGCCACGCCATTTTGATTACCTCAAAACTTTGAAAAAAAGGTTTTATGGGTTCGGAGGTTAAGTTACCCCTTGGGAAGAACGTTTGGCGTTCACCCAAAGTGCCTTGCCGGAGCAAGTCTCCCTAGATTTCATTAATCGTGTTTGCTTGCGTGCTTTCTTTGTGTGCATGTGTTTGAAAATAAGGGGGGGGGAATGTCCCAAGTTATCTTCCGGACATACAAACCATTTGTTGGTTGTTGCTCGGGATTTCTTGGAATTTATGTATTTGGGATTATGATCCCGTCCTCATCTTATGACTTATGATCATCGCATTTTTAAGCTTCGGGACCCTCGGGACTTGCGTGATCGAGAGAATGACTCTCTTTTGGGTCAAAGATGAGGTTCTTTAGGAAGGAATGTCCTTAGCCCATCAATCCTACACTTTAAGACGGTCGAGCTCGTATAGAGGCTTCATACTCATTCTTAAGCGATAATCGGAGATATAGGGTTCAAGGTTATCCTTTTCCTAAAGAAATCATGAACCTTTAATGGAAGGAACGATGCAAAGATGAGAACTTTTACACCGGTCCGTTCCAAGGTTGGGGGAAAGGGGAAATGCATGATAAAAAAATGACTCTTTAATGAAAAGATGACATTTTTAGGTTGCAAATGATGCTTTTTGATTTAAAGAAATGATCTTTATGCAAATGATGCATAAAGATTTGATTTTTATGCAAATGATGCATTGAAAAAGGGGTTTTGATGCATAGGATGCGTTTTCATTGAAAAAGATTTGATCTTTATATGCAAATGATGCATAAAGATGACATTTTTATTGGAAAATAGGGATTTTAGGTGCAAAGGATGCACCTTTATGAAAAAGACTACATTTTTATGACAAATGAGGTCTTAATGCATGCAAAGGGGAAGGGGGTGATAAAGATATGATCTTTATGAATAAATGCCAAGTCCCAAGCAAGATATATGAATGCAATGAGCAAGTATATCAATTAAAATGCAAGGTTAGGGCGTGCGAGGTTACCAATCGTTTCCTTCGCTTCTTCGGACGGAGCTAGGAGGAGAGGTTCTTCTTGGGTCTTCAAGGAGGAGGGAGATGGCTTCTTGAGCTTCTTCTTCGCCTTCTTGGACTTCCAGCAGCTCCTTGGGGGATCTTCTTCGTATTATGAGAGTATTATGCTTCTTGTTGATGATCAAAATGGGTAGAGGAGGGCTCTATTTATAGGCAGTCTGGATAAGGCTAATGAAGCCGTGCGGCTGCAGGCTCTTTGCAAATGAGGCCGTGCGGGCTTATCCACAATGACTCAGCATTCTAGAACCATGCAAGGTGGCATTATTCTAGAAGCTTCTCCCTAATTAAGAAAAACGTGTTTCTTAATTAGGAAGGCTCCCTTCAGCCCTTAATTTTAATTTGGGACTGCTCCAGGACATTTCCGGAACACTAGGAAGGTCCGGGGAATTACCGGGAAATTTACCGAAATGTCGGGAAAATTAACCGGAAGGCATGAGCCAGATTTGGGTACTTACACCTCCAACAAAACCAAATGGCCCTCCAGCAAACCCAAATGGTTCAACAACTCACCAACTTCAATCAAAACTTCAACCAATTTCAAGAGAATATTGAAGGGCGCATACAACATGTACAAGGAAGAGTTGATTACATCTACGATTATGGAGTAAGGCATTGGGAGAATTTTTATCCACCACCACCACCGCCGCCATTTCAGTAAGTTTCTCATTAACCCCCCTCCCGAGATTTGACATTTTTCCTTGAAACATTGAGGACAATGTTTATTTCAAGTGTGGGGGGGTATATCTATCTATCTTGCTTTCTAGTGTAATTTTTTCTTTTTTAATTGCATTTTCATGTATAATAGTATATAAAAAAAAAATCCCTATGATGATCCATATTATTAATCTTTATGCTTGTTATATGCCTTAGATTAATGCCTTTATTTTTCTTCTCATATTTTCTATAAATTTAGAAATTAATAAAAAAGAAAAATATAGGGATATTTTTAGGAAATAAATAAAAGTCTCATAAGTTAATATAGCAATATATAGGGATTTATCAAGAAAAGCATTTGATTAGATTGAATTTTTTTTTGATCATCTTTTTACTTGGTTGTTCTTATGAAAAGTCATTGAGAATATTTCTTTAAGGTTGTACATCTTTTATCGTTATTAAATGTTTATTCCCTTATTAGAAGCACCCTTTGTTTTGCATCCCTTGAATCACACCCTTTCATCAAAAAATCCATCTTTCCATTTCTCAAATCGAATCAAAGTTAGACATCTTTATCTTATTGCTAAAAAAGAGTGACTTAGTCACCAATCCTTAAAAGCAAAAAGAAACCTATTACTTCCTAAGTAACTCGGGGCACGGCGTTCGCTGCGACGATGCTTCCTTGCCAAACGGGAGTAATATCCAAAAGTATTCTTGATCTAAGTATTAGGAACATGGGGTTCGCGACCACAATGTCTCCTACTTGAAAGGATTAAAAATAACTTAGGTCTTTTGCAAAAATATAACACGTGCAAAGATAAGATAAATTTGTTTAAACTTTGATGAGATTTTTCCACTACCATCATCCATTTTTCACCCTTGTGATTCAAGAATGCAATACAATTCATCGGGAACTTCTAAATTCGTGAATAAATGTTTATACTTTCTCTTGTACATTTTAAAGAAATAAATTCATTTTTTCTCAAAACCCACTCTAAGAGTGTAGCTTCTATTCTACCAAGTTTATGATCTAAGATTTATCCTTCTAGCATGCTTTTGCTTGATCAAATTCCTATGTTTGCTATATTAGTTTATTATCTTGAAATTACTCTCTTAAAAAAATATCCCCTAAATACTTCTTCCTAATAATTTTTAAAGGTATGAGAAATGTGACTAGAAAGATAAAGGCAATCTTCAAAAGGGCGATAGGCATGCTACAATAAATTTTCTGAGGGATCATTCTCGTTTGCATAACATTTTTCCTCTCCATCTTTTCATTCTAATCTTGCTTAGGGACAAGCAAGGTTTAAGTGTGGGGGAATTTGATAAGTAGTTTTTATATAGTATTTTATAGTCTTTTTATTACATTATTTACCTTAAATTTTGCACCAATTAAGTATAAATTAGCCTCTTTTTGTATATATCTTCGATTTTATGCTTGGTTGGTATTTTGTATGATTTTACAGGTTTTTAGGTCATTTTCACGAAGTATAAAAGGTTCAGAGCAAAAGCATTTGAAATAGAGGGACCAGAAATAGAAATTTGCTGAAGACCAGTCAAAAAGGCTCTGCTCGGCCGAGCAGATTCATTGACTCGGCCGAGCACCATGGTGTCCAAACCAAAAGGTGCCTTTTAACAACAGTTGTGACCGTCAGAAAAGCACTGCTCGGCCGAGCAGATCCCTTGACTCGGCCGAGCACATCCATTATCAGCCAAAAGGTGCCTTTTCGCAAGAGATGTGTCCCTAGCATAGAATGCCTATATAAAGGCTATTTGTACTCAGTTTTAGATATCGAGAAATATCCAGAAAATCCGAAAATGTTCCTAAATACATTTAGAAAGGATCATATTATACTTAGAATGTATAGCAAAATACTTTAGCAATATATACACGATGTTCAAGGTGTATCAATGATTCGTGACAAGTCTTGTGTACTCTTGAAGATGGTGAATGCAATACAAAGAATATTTTCCAACCATTGTTTCTCTTTTTTTATGAATAAGTATTTCTTTCCTTATCTCTATTTCTTACTTACTTCCTTTTTATTTCAATGGTTTGAGTAATCCTCCATTTCTCGGAGTTGGAAACTCATTTATTTATATTCATGCTTTTTCTACATGTCATTTCAATTTTCTTCTTATTAAACTTAAATACTTGCAATTAGGGAGACGTTCTTGATTGTATAGCCTTAGTTAATCGAGAGAAGTACCTAGCGGAGAATCTTGATTAGCGGAACTCTAAGAATTGAACTAGGTCGATAAATTACACAAAGTGATTTAAAGACCTAGGGATGATCCTTTAGTGGAAAATACGTGAGATGATAGACTTAAATGGTATTTTTGATTTATTTGGTACCCTCGAGAGGTGAGTCGGATTTCCCGCGTGACGAACGGGATTACACTAAGCCGAACCCTCAAGAGAAGGGCCGGTGAATCTTAAAATACATGTGCTAGTTAGCACAACTTAGCGTATCATCCTTGACTTGGCACTTTCATCTTAAAACAATTTCTTCATATTATTCTTGAATTGCTTGCAAATATGAATATGTTTATATTTGTGGAACCCTAGTCAATTGAGAGAAGTACCTAGCGGAGAATTTCAATTGACGGAACCATATGAAGGAACTAGGTTTCATTGATCACGAGAGTAGTTCAACGGCCTAGGGGTGTTCTTTGAATGGAAAGTACGTTGACTTTCGATCTTAATGGATTCTTTCTAATTGTGGTCAGCTAGAGTTAAGCCGGAATGCCCGTTTGTGACAGGGCGGGAGTAACATAAACGGAAATCTCAAACAGTTAGGGCATAATTAGTGAAGGATACAAACGCTACTGTCTTAACCCGAAGTAGTGTAGGCCTAACGTACCATCCTTGTTATTTTGATAAAAGAC
This sequence comes from Adenophora triphylla var. japonica, assembly GCA_022495995.1. Classification (NCBI taxonomy): domain Eukaryota; kingdom Viridiplantae; phylum Streptophyta; class Magnoliopsida; order Asterales; family Campanulaceae; genus Adenophora; species Adenophora triphylla. Next base: position 262,970 of record JAFEMH010003185.1, on the reverse strand, counting down.
TTTACTTAAAGCATATTTATTTGTTTTCAATCCCGAGAATATCATCATTATATGTTAGAGTAGTTTATATTTCTTCCTAGTATTTTATCTTACGAAATCAATATCTCCCCCCAATCATTTATATATTTATATAAAGACAAATATCATCCCAAAGTAAACCCTGTCTCTGTGGGATCGACCCGTACTTGCACCCGCTATATTACAATAGCCCGTGCGCTTGCGGAATTAAATAAACCGTTAGGTTTCGACCGAACAAGTTTTTGGCGCCGTTGCCGGGGACAACGGTTTACTTTCTTGATATTTGTCTTTATCATTTATTTTTATTTTTATGTTTATGTTTATTTTTATTTTTATGTTTATGTTTTATATATATTATTATTATTGTTTTCTAACTTTGTTTTGTAGAAATATAAAAAATATATATAATGAACAGTGTTGGAGCGGCCGTGCACCAATTATTGGAGCGGCCGTGCATTCAGGAGCGGATGAACTAAATTAAATCAACCAAGTGGAGCGGCCGCACACTTCTGTTGATTCGATCAAGCACCTCTTCGTGAATGGATACGTTGTTTCAAAAAAAAAAAAAAATCAGAGCAGGAACTGCTAGGCCGAGCACCACACATAACTCGGCCGAGCAAAGGAGAACAGAAGCTATGTCAAATTGAAGCCAAGTGCTCGGCCGAGTCAAGGCCCATGCTCGGCCGAGCAAGTCGTGCCTGTTCAGAAATTTTGGGTCAAAACAAGGATTTTTGGTGTTTGACTCTCATTCCACCTCCCTTGTTTACTCTCTCTCTCTAAAAACTCTCTCTACCTCCGCCCCATTCACCTACAAAAACCTTCAAATCCTCCATTGATTCCGACCATACAACCATCCTCTACCCTAAACCCATCTCCTAAACACTACCCAAACCTTCATCAAACCAAATTTCACCCAAATCCCTCAAATTCGAAAACCCTAGTTCTTATCCAAAAATCCCAAATTTTCGAAATTTACCAAATTGGTGGAGCAAGTCAATTCATTTGGGGCATTCAAGCAACAACCAAGCAAGAAATCAAGTTTCCAAGGTGTTCTCATCGGGTAAATTCACAATATCTCTCTAATCTCTTCAAAGTTTTTGTTGGGTTTTGCTCTATTTTACTCCTAGAATTATAAGATGGCTACTAAACAAAAGGGGAAGGCTCCTGCCTCTAAAAGACCTCGCAAGGATACTACCTCTAGTTCTATTTTGGCCCCAACCCTAGACCCTTTGGGCATTACTTTTCAATCAAAAATCGAGACCTCTAAGTATGCTAAGCTTTGTGGGAAAAATATAAAACCCACTCAATTTCCAGATTTTGATACTATGAGAATACTAGGATTTGTGAATAATTTAAGAGCTTCGCACCAAGGGATAGGTTGCCAGGATTTCATACATATTGAGGGTAAAACATATGAGAGCCCTACCTTAGAGTTTTTAAGCACCATGACAAAGAAATCCAAGACTATGATTTGCGGTGAAACGGGGGAAGAATATGAGGATATTATCCTAAATTTTAGGCTTCTAAACAATCAATATACCCTTGACCTCGAGGATATCAACGGTACTTTCGGGTGGCCTAACAATAAATTCGCCCTAAATACACCTCCCCCTCATTACAATGCCGATATCTTTTGGGAGCAAATTACGGGCCATACACCTTTCCTTCCCAAATCATCTAAGGCCTCCCTAATTGTTCACCCCGTCCTTCGATATATCCATAGAATGTATGCTTGCACAATTTTTGCAAGAGAGGATAAGGGAACAATCAATAGGCAAGAATTATTTCTATTATGGGCATTTGTCGCGGGATATAGGGAGATCAATATTGGAAAGTGGTTTGTTGATCGGCTTTGGGATCACATATCCCCTAACTTCCCCGGAGATATTCATATAGGAGGGATGATAACCCTCCTTGCGATTTATATGCACATTCCAATTCCCGAGGAAGGTCCCAATGCTTTGGTGCCAGTTAGAGGATCTAGGGTACTTGATATAGCAACCCTGAAAGTGATGAATATGATTTCTGAAAGAGGGCAAGGGAGGTATACTTGGTTTGTGGGAGGTGGTGCCAACAAAACACCATATGCTATTTTGCCCAACGCCAACATTCCGGTGGCATTAGTAAACCAACCGGATACTTGGTCCTTCCCTCTTTTGTTGGGACAAGCCGAAGTGGGAAATGAAGACATGAACATGGGGGAAGAAGAAGAAGAAGGGCAGGCCAACCTTAACCAAAATCAGATGCCACCCGACTTTTACCAACAGTTCAACCAAATGGCCCTCCAACAAAACCAAATGGCCCTCCAGCAAACCCAAATGGTTCAACAACTCACCAACTTCAATCAAAACTTCAACCAATTTCAAGAGAATATTGAAGGGCGCATACAACATGTACAAGGAAGAGTTGATTACATCTACGATTATGGAGTAAGGCATTGGGAGAATTTTTATCCACCACCACCACCGCCGCCATTTCAGTAAGTTTCTCATTAACCCCCCTCCCGAGATTTGACATTTTTCCTTGAAACATTGAGGACAATGTTTATTTCAAGTGTGGGGGGGTATATCTATCTATCTTGCTTTCTAGTGTAATTTTTTCTTTTTTAATTGCATTTTCATGTATAATAGTATATAAAAAAAAAAAAAAATCCCTATGATGATCCATATTATTAATCTTTATGCTTGTTATATGCCTTAGATTAATGCCTTTATTTTTCTTCTCATATTTTCTATAAATTTAGAAATTAATAAAAAAGAAAAATATAGGGATATTTTTAGGAAATAAATAAAAGTCTCATAAGTTAATATAGCAATATATAGGGATTTATCAAGAAAAGCATTTGATTAGATTGAATTTTTTTTTGATCATCTTTTTACTTGGTTGTTCTTATGAAAAGTCATTGAGAATATTTCTTTAAGGTTGTACATCTTTTATCGTTATTAAATGTTTATTCCCTTATTAGAAGCACCCTTTGTTTTGCATCCCTTGAATCACACCCTTTCATCAAAAAATCCATCTTTCCATTTCTCAAATCGAATCAAAGTTAGACATCTTTATCTTATTGCTAAAAAAGAGTGACTTAGTCACCAATCCTTAAAAGCAAAAAGAAACCTATTACTTCCTAAGTAACTCGGGGCACGGCGTTCGCTGCGACGATGCTTCCTTGCCAAACGGGAGTAATATCCAAAAGTATTCTTGATCTAAGTATTAGGAACATGGGGTTCGCGACCACAATGTCTCCTACTTGAAAGGATTAAAAATAACTTAGGTCTTTTGCAAAAATATAACACGTGCAAAGATAAGATAAATTTGTTTAAACTTTGATGAGATTTTTCCACTACCATCATCCATTTTTCACCCTTGTGATTCAAGAATGCAATACAATTCATCGGGAACTTCTAAATTCGTGAATAAATGTTTATACTTTCTCTTGTACATTTTAAAGAAATAAATTCATTTTTTCTCAAAACCCACTCTAAGAGTGTAGCTTCTATTCTACCAAGTTTATGATCTAAGATTTATCCTTCTAGCATGCTTTTGCTTGATCAAATTCCTATGTTTGCTATATTAGTTTATTATCTTGAAATTACTCTCTTAAAAAAATATCCCCTAAATACTTCTTCCTAATAATTTTTAAAGGTATGAGAAATGTGACTAGAAAGATAAAGGCAATCTTCAAAAGGGCGATAGGCATGCTACAATAAATTTTCTGAGGGATCATTCTCGTTTGCATAACATTTTTCCTCTCCATCTTTTCATTCTAATCTTGCTTAGGGACAAGCAAGGTTTAAGTGTGGGGGAATTTGATAAGTAGTTTTTATATAGTATTTTATAGTCTTTTTATTACATTATTTACCTTAAATTTTGCACCAATTAAGTATAAATTAGCCTCTTTTTGTATATATCTTCGATTTTATGCTTGGTTGGTATTTTGTATGATTTTACAGGTTTTTAGGTCATTTTCACGAAGTATAAAAGGTTCAGAGCAAAAGCATTTGAAATAGAGGGACCAGAAATAGAAATTTGCTGAAGACCAGTCAAAAAGGCTCTGCTCGGCCGAGCAGATTCATTGACTCGGCCGAGCACCATGGTGTCCAAACCAAAAGGTGCCTTTTAACAACAGTTGTGACCGTCAGAAAAGCACTGCTCGGCCGAGCAGATCCCTTGACTCGGCCGAGCACATCCATTATCAGCCAAAAGGTGCCTTTTCGCAAGAGATGTGTCCCTAGCATAGAATGCCTATATAAAGGCTATTTGTACTCAGTTTTAGATATCGAGAAATATCCAGAAAATCCAAAAATGTTCCTAAATACATTTAGAAAGGATCATATTATACTTAGAATGTATAGCAAAATACTTTAGCAATATATACACGATGTTCAAGGTGTATCAATGATTCGTGACAAGTCTTGTGTACTCTTGAAGATGGTGAATGCAATACAAAGAATATTTTCCAACCATTGTTTCTCTTTTTTTATGAATAAGTATTTCTTTCCTTATCTCTATTTCTTACTTACTTCCTTTTTATTTCAATGGTTTGAGTAATCCTCCATTTCTCGGAGTTGGAAACTCATTTATTTATATTCATGCTTTTTCTACATGTCATTTCAATTTTCTTCTTATTAAACTTAAATACTTGCAATTAGGGAGACGTTCTTGATTGTATAGCCTTAGTTAATCGAGAGAAGTACCTAGCGGAGAATCTTGATTAGCGGAACTCTAAGAATTGAACTAGGTCGATAAATTACACAAAGTGATTTAAAGACCTAGGGATGATCCTTTAGTGGAAAATACGTGAGATGATAGACTTAAATGGTATTTTTGATTTATTTGGTACCCTCGAGAGGTGAGTCGGATTTCCCGCGTGACAAACGGGATTACACTAAGCCGAACCCTCAAGAGAAGGGCCGGTGAATCTTAAAATACATGTGCTAGTTAGCACAACTTAGCGTATCATCCTTGACTTGGCACTTTCATCTTAAAACAATTTCTTCATATTATTCTTGAATTGCTTGCAAATATGAATATGTTTATATTTGTGGAACCCTAGTCAATTGAGAGAAGTACCTAGCGGAGAATTTCAATTGACGGAACCATATGAAGGAACTAGGTTTCATTGATCACGAGAGTAGTTCAACGGCCTAGGGGTGTTCTTTGAATGGAAAGTACGTTGACTTTCGATCTTAATGGATTCTTTCTAATTGTGGTCAGCTAGAGTTAAGCCGGAATGCCCGTTTGTGACAGGGCGGGAGTAACATAAACGGAAATCTCAAACAGTTAGGGCATAATTAGTGAAGGATACAAACGCTACTGTCTTAACCCGAAGTAGTGTAGGCCTAACGTACCATCCTTGTTATTTTGATAAAAGACTTTACTTAAAGCATATTTATTTGTTTTCAATCCCGAGAATATCATCATTATATGTTAGAGTAGTTTATATTTCTTCCTAGTATTTTATCTTACGAAATCAATATCTCCCCCCAATCATTTATATATTTATATAAAGACAAATATCATCCCAAAGTAAACCCTATCTCTGTGGGATCGACCCGTACTTGCACCCGCTATATTACAATAGCCCGTGCGCTTGTGGAATTAAATAAACCGTTAGGTTTCGACCGAACACGTGCCCTTTGCTTCCACTCGTGCTCACGAGTCATCCCCTTGGCCCAAACTCGTTCTGATCAAAACGAGACAAAAATCAAGTCGTGTCTCAGCCTTGATCACGAGTCGTTACCTTTGGCACGAGTCGTGACCCAGGGCACGAGTCGTGCTCCTGGTCACGAGTCATGCCAGAACCCAAATTTCCAATTTTTAGCTTGAATCAAATTCGTTCTTTTGTGTGTGACCCTTTAGGAATTATATTTTATGTTGGCAGTGAGTTGAAACATCAACCTCACAAGACATAAGTGACTTCTAGAAAATCATTATGTCCACCCAATTAAATATAACATCAAAGCTTGATTCCTTGATAGATCAAATGTCACAATCCCTTTGTCATGATGTCCAGTTGAACATGAGTCATGGTCTATGTCAACTCATTCCGTTCAATGCTTTCTAGATTCCGAATGTGTTGATAATCCAAATGCATTTGATCTCTATCAAATCACTTGAGTATGGCCATACATTTCATCAATACTATTCATCGAGGGGCTCAAGCAAACATCTCTCTTCATAAGAGGGACAAATCCCTTCTTGACTTATCATTCTTCCCTACAAGAATCCAATCGTTCTAACATAGCCCTTATTGCTATCCGACTAAAGATAGTGTTAGACTACATTAAACACAACGTTCATCATGTGGAAGACGATGATAATCTCAGGTACAAAGGATTCAATAACACGACTATCATGAGATTTAATCATGACAACAGACCATGTCATAAATCTCATAAGTAGGTCAAGTCCAATACTTGTTCTCTAGCAAGTATCCATAAGTGTAATGTGCATCTCCATGCATATAATCATCTCCATGATTATCCATTACCAACTTATACTAGTTGTTCACAATAACTAGGGACGCAGTTCAATATAATAAACATGTAAACATATAATGAACCAAATAAACTTACTCTATAATAAACGATAAAGATGATACATAACAGTTTTAAGTTAAGCATAACTAAAGCCTAGAAAATTACACCAACACTTAGGTGAGTTGTAGATCGCTTTTTGTCGAGCAAATCCAAATCGAGAAATCTATTGACATCGTTCTGATCGTGATCAAAGAAGACTACCCTTACTGGAGGAACCTGTAGCTCGGCTGGTGCCATGGCTTCTGACCCAAAAGTAAGGGCGAATGGGGTTTCACCTGTAGGCCCCCCGGTGGTTGTGTGTACTGCCCAAAGAGCGATGGGAAGTTCGTCAACCATCTGCCAGCTCAACTAACTAAGCCTGTCTTAAGTGCTGATATGACCAGTTTGTTTGCCGCTTCAGCCTGCCTGTTGCCTTGAGAATATGCGATTGTTGACTTCCAGTGTTTGACGCCCAATCTGTTCATCTCTACTTCAAAGGCTGTGGAGAATCATAGCCCGTTGTCTGACACAATAGCTCGCGGAATCCCAAATTGACACCAAATATAGTCGTGAATGAAGTTGATGGCGTGTTCCTCCTTAATCTTGGCTAAAGGCTTGGCTTCAATCCACTTGGTGAAGTAGTCGATTGCTACAATCACGTACTTACAATTTCCCCGGGCGGGTGGGAAGGGATCAATCAAATCGACTCCCTACATGCTGAAAGGCCAAGCTGCAATCACTGGAGTTTGCTCGGTCGTAGGCAGTTTAGGTAGGTCGGCAAATCTCTGGCACTTGTCACACTGCTGAACAAAATCATGAGCGTTTGCTCTCAAGTGAGGCCAATAGTAACCAAAAGTTATTAATTTGTTGGCCAAAGTTCTGGCCCCCGGGTGTCCACCACATACCCCATAATGTACCTCATGCAAAAGTTGAGTAGCCTCCATGGGGTGAACACGTCTTAATAACGTCTTTGTGAAAGTCCTTCTGAATAGTGTATCTTAATGTATGACCTATCTCGGAGCTTTCTTCTTGATAGCACGAGTTGCTTTCTCGTCGGCGGGTAACTCGCCCTTTTCTATGTAGTCTTTTATCTCCTCGATCCAGCACTTAGTATTAATCCAGCCACCCCTAGTGTCGTCGTCCGAGCATACAATCTGCACCCTTTCATATGTTGGATGCTCTAGGTAGGAGATTGGCTCTCCATGATGCTCGTCTGATGTAGCCAACTTTGAGAGTAGGTTGGCCAACTCGTTATCTTCTCGACCTACCCTTTGTATCTCCCAAAATTCCAAGTCTTTGACTAAGCTCTTCACCAGGTCACAGTATTTGACTAGGGTTGGGTTTAGCACTTCATATTCCCCTCAGACTTGGTTTACGATTAACTGAGAATCACAATAGGCCATGACTTTATTCACCCTAAAACACTTGGGATACTCATGCGACCAAGTCCTCATACTCGGCCTGATTGTTGGAAGTCTCAAACTTGAACCTCAGTGCCTCCTCAAAAACTCTGCCTGTCTCTGGCTCGACTAGAACAATCCCAGCTCCGCTAACATTCTTGGTCGCCGACCCATCTGAATAAATCTTCCAGCAATCGTCGGGCAAACTTACTGTGGGATGACTTGTAGGTTCCTTTCCCTTCACACTTTCCTTCGGGGCTCTCACTTCGCTATCTTCCTTGGTGAATGTAAACTCGACCAAGAAGTCTGCCAAAGGTTGAGCTTTCAACGCCTTTCGAGGCCTATACTCAATGTCAAACTCTGTTAGCTCTATTGACCAGTTGAGTAGTCGACCTGAACTTTCTGGCTTGTGTAAAATCTTCCTCAAGGGAGCATTGGTTAACACGACAATAGGGTGAGCTAAGAAATAAGCTCGCAGTTTCCTGGATGCAACAACCAAGGCGTAGGCCACCTTTTCTGCATTAAAATACCTGCCCTCCCTGTCGGATAGGGCCTTGCTCACATAATAAACAGGCTTCTGCAGCCCACCTTCTTCTCTAACTAGCACGGCATCTACAACTCGGTCGCCAACTGATAGATATACAAATAAAGTTTCTCCCATGACAGGGCTGCTCAATAATGGAGGAGAGGCAAGGTACTCCTTAAGTTGCTGGAACGACGATGAACATTCGGCCGTCCACTCAAAGATTTTCGTCCCCCTCAAAGAATTGAAGAAGGGGAAAGACATCTCCGATGATTTGGCAATAAAGCGACCTAGGGATGCCATCCTACTGTTTAGTCGCTGCATCTCTTTAACACACGTAGGCTCCTTCATGTCGACCAGAGCCTTAATCTTCTCGAGATTGGCTTCAATACCTCTTTGAGAGACAATAAAACCCATAAACTTTCCTGCTGCTACCCCAAATACGCACTTGCTTGGATTAAGCTTCATGTCGTTTGCCCGCAAATTGGCGAACGTTTCCTTTAGGTCGACCACGTGACGTTCGGTCTTTATTTTGATGACCATATCATCGACGTAGACCTCCATTTTTCGGCCAATTTGGGTTGCAAAGACCTTGTTGACCATCCTATGGTAGGTTGCCCTGGCATTCTTCAGCCCGAATGGCATCATGTTGTAGTAATATATACCTCCTGCAGCTTGGAAGGCAGTCTTCACTATGTCGTCCTCATGCATCTTTATCTGATGGTAACCTGAATATTCATCGAGGAAACTCAGAGTAGTGTGTCCAGCTATAGAATCCACAAGCTTGTCAATTCGTGGAAGTGGGTAGCTATCCTTCGGGCAAGCTAGATTGAGACTGGTGAAGTCGACACACATACGCCACTTTCCATTGGCTTTTTTCACCATCACCATGTTTGCTAGCCAGGTGATATGGGAGGCCTCCTTGATGATTCCTGCACTTAAAAGTTTGTTTACCTCAAGTTTTATTGCCTCTTCTTTATCACGAGCAAAACTCCTTAGCTTCTGCTCCTTAGGTTTGACAGTCGGATTAACTTCCAGCCTCTGAACGACGACCTCTTCCTTGACCCCCCTCATATCTTCTACTCTCCAAGCAAAGACATCCATGCTTTCTTTCAGCAGCTCGACTATTTCTGCTCTCTCATCAGATGACAGTTGTCTTCCTATTTGAATTTTTTGATCGGGGTAGAAGGGATTGATTATTACTTCCTCTAGCTCGTCTACGGGTTCTAGCTCCGGACCATCTCTGAACTGCAGAGTCTCGATGATAATTTCACGAACCCTTTATCTTTCCTCGGCCCCCAACTGTGGAGCCTCCTCGACAATCATGTCGTCCAATTCAGCTGCAATCTCTCCAGTGGTGGCCCCTGAGTTTTGGTCGATCTGTAAGCTTAGCTCACCGATGATGACTTGGTCGACCATAACTGTATCTATTTCGACCATAGTGTTTAGAGAGGGACGTGTCGGCTCGATCATTACATGGTCATGTGAATGATAGGTCGCCTCGTCAACACAGGTGATTGTGGATAGCCTTGATGTTGTGGTGGTAGATTTTGAAAGTTTCCAGCTTGCCTCAGGTGTTTCAATTTCTAGCTCCCTATTCTTCCTTGTTCGGAGGATGTAATCAAGATAAGCTCGAGTTGTACCAAAACGCAACCTACTCCAGCAAAGGTATGAAACTTAACCCGTTGATGGGGGATTGAGGCCACCATTCCTAGTGCTACCTGGCTAGGAATACCCAAGATAGCAGCATAATCACTTATCACATCTATAACAATGAAAGTTACCTTAGCCACGACCCTGAAAGGATGCTGTCCGATGTCGCCTTTCAGCTCGACCTGCCCCTTGGCTTCTACCCTATGATTGGTGAAGCCCTCAATCCCACCATCGTAGGGCGATAATCATTCCTTCGTCAGACCCATTTCTAAGAAAGTTATGTAGTAGAGGATGTCCTTGCAAGCCCCCGTGTATAAAATTATTCGGCTCATCGTACAACCATCTATTAACACCGGAATAACTAGAACTTGCTCCCTGGCCGCAATGTTGGTAGCTAGCTCGTCAGGATAGAAACTAATGACCTCCTCCTTGACGTAGCTCCTAGGTGGCACGTACGGAGCTTTGGCGAGCTGAAAAATTTTGTGTTTCAGGGTGGTGTTGCTCATTTGCTCGGTGATTACCCCCAAATCCAACCGAGGCTGCCTTGGTTCCGGTATACCTTCTGCAGCTCGCTCACCTCCGCTAGGTCGAGCTCCTTTCACAAACCTATCCAGCTTTCCCCTGTTAACCCATTTCTGTATGATCCGCTTCAGACTCATGTACTCCTCCGTAGTATGACCCGTATCTTTATGGAACTCACAATACTTATTGTTGTCCCTTCTGAACTTATTTGCTGGGTTCATCGGAGCAGGTGGACCCAGCTCGAGTGAATTTATGATTTCAGTTCTGCTTACTGTCAAAGGGGTGAAAGTCTCAGGCACTCTCTCAGTCACCCTTGCTCTATTCTTCCCCTTATTGTTGTTGTCATTGTGCTTGGTCTGACCCCCTTGTTAGATTCTCCAGCCTCAGATTGCTTAGAGCCCCTCTCTTTCTTCTTTTCTTTCCTTTCCTCAGCAATGGCCACATCGTAGGCCCTTTCAAACAATTCCTGCCTGGTAGTTACTCTCCTAACCTGGAGCTCGTAGTCTAAATCAGGAGAGGACACCCCATTCCTAAAGCAATTTATAACTTCCCTGTCTGTTAGGTCCTCCTCTATTTGGTCGACCATCTCCTTTAACCTTGTGTAATAACTCATGGAGCTCTCAATTTTGCCTTAAGTCAGGTTGTTCATGTGAGGACCCCGACCCGGAACCTAACACGTGTCCCGAGCTGGCGCGTCCCCAAAAGATACTCAAACCACCTAAAATTTTTAAAACTTTGCTTTAACCAACAACTTAAACATACTTAACATAACCATTTCAAAATAACTCCACTCCTCTCCACATTGGAGGAGGAGTTGAACAACTTTGAAAGTAATAAACTGTTTTAGTTACAAAAGATTTCGGTTATAACGTAGAAACTAAGTTTAATTTATACAAACTCCATAAAGGAATTACACCAAAATACATCTTTCTACGCCAACCTATACATACCCCGAAAATCCTAAAATATCACTTCCAAACTCCTTTCCGTCCTTACTGGGCCGGTCCACCTGTCTCGGGATCTAAAAACATTAAAGGGAGAGGGGTGAGAATAAATCTCAGCAAGCTATTATGAATACAGCAATATGCCAAGTAATATGCAACACATAACAAGTTGCATATAGCACATTGGAAAAGCTGTAAACACCTTACATTACCTTCGTTTACCTTTATCGTCTGAACAATAGTCGTACAACATTGGGAATAAAACCCCAATCTTAGGTGAGCTGCTTAAGCAATACTCACATCTTATAAGACCCATGTCTCAGGGAACCATATAAGATAGTAGCAACTCTGTAAGGCTTTTGGCTCAATACAGATGCTATAACCCCAACCTGTGGCCATAGGAGGGGACGGTCAATGATATAACATAATCCGATCACATTAGGTCACACTTCCATAATTGATCGTATTATGCTATACCCCCAACATCAGCTGATTAACACATCATCAAGCACATAATAGTTACTTGAAATATAATCCACAAAAGGGATAAGCAATATTGCCACATGGTAAAATATACTCATGTTCAACAATATCCTAGTGCAACAGTTATTTAACACACTATGCACAGTATAATCAATGAATATGAACTCAAGTAAGGCAATAAGGTATCATCAACCCACCCTACATAGTCATTATACAAAAATACATGGCCTCTATAAAGGTCCAAGTTAAACTTATCAAATTGGAGTCATATTTGTCAAGTTACCAAACTAGGCTGCCAGGCGTTTTCCAGGCAATATTTAAAGTACTTCCCCAATTCCATTTTGATCACTTAAGATGTCATTGTGTAGCCAAAGTATTCTACTTTAATCTAGGTTAAAGATATTTCATTTTGGTTCTAGTTTGAATAGGTTTAAACAGCTCTAAATTTGGTTCAAAGTCACCAGGCCAGGGCACGACTCGTGCCCATTTGACCTTCCCCAGAATCTGGCGTCCCCAGCAAGTCACGACTTAGGAAAACCATGTTGCACGACTCGTCCCCCCCCCTCAGGCACGACTCTTGCCACAGGGCACGACTCGTGACCTGAGCCCAGAATTCAGAACATCAGCAGAAATCCTACATCACCTATACTAATTTGTCCCAAACCAAGTTTCCCCTGTTTTGTACACCTAGAAAGGCTTACCAAACTTCATAGTTCTCATACTAAATCCTTTAAACCCAAAATAATATAAACCTAGATCATTTACCACTTAATTTCCAATCCATTTCACTACCACATTTCAAGTTAACCCTTTCTAATCTAACTTGACCCATTTTCTTACACTCTTTAACACTTTCATGAACCACAACATTTTTCTATGACATTAACCAATTCCTCAACTCCAAGAAGGTTTCCAAAGCATCAAACAATCATTATAATAACAATAGCAACATCAATAGTTCATGAACATATAATAAAGGGAAAGTCATAATAACTCACCTTAGCAAATATGGGATGGAATAAGGATTTTCTTGGCTTGATGAGTTCCTCTCAACTCCATGAACACGAAATTACGATCGGATTGAAAAATGAAGAAGGATTGAATGCTCTAAGAACTTGGAAGGGGAGGTTTTAGGAAGAAGCTTCCATGGGGATTTTCCTTGATTGAGGAGGTGAATGAGAAGGATGGAGGAAGTATGGGAGGAGTGTTGACTAAGGTGAAAGAGGTGGTGAGGGAAGTAAGGGGAGAAGCATGCACTACAAGAAAGCAGGTTATTTACGGCGCTCATTTACGGCGGTTGATACGCGTCCGCCGTATATAAGTAATATATACGGCGGTTGTGTATACCGCCGTATATAATTGTTATATACGGCGGCGGCATAAGCCGCCTTAAATATGTTATGTACGTACATTTGGCGTATACGTATATGATATTGAAGTTATATACGGCGGTATGTTTGTATCCGCCTGTGATGATGTGTATCCGAAAATTTTCCCATTTTTTGTTTGAAAGAAATCAACGAAAACGGAGTCGCCACGCCATTTTAATTTTGAGGGCCAAAACTTTGAAAAAAGCCCGAGATCATAGATTTAGGTTCGGAGGTCATGTTACGCGTCGGGAAGGACGTTAGTGTGCACCCGACGCGCCTCGTAAAACGAGTCTTCCAAGCTGAAAATCATTTGTGTGTGTGTGTGTGTGTGTGTGTTTTGGCCAAAATACTTTGAAACTCAGAAAAGTAAAAATTGGGATATCTTTTTAAGACTTTAAACTGATCCCATGATTTTTTGGAAGATTTTTGGATTGAGATTTGGTACTCAAAAGACCTTTTGAAGTTGAGAGCCATTTCTGCCAGAATGAAAAAGGCAGTGGACCTTTGATTTTGAAATGGATTCAAGGGTCTTAAAACTTCATAATCTGGATAAACTCAGAGAATGAAAGTTGTTCTAGACACCTTAAATAAGGTTTTTGCGAAGGAATTTTCCATTTTGGAGAAGATTTGAGGGGTCAAAACCTTCTGGAAACCTCAGATATGAGATCTGGATTCCCAGAAGCTGATGAACTAGCCTATGAAAGAAAATTTGAAAAGAGGAGATTTACTCACCCAAAAAATAAAGTAAAAATATGTCTGGAAATCTCTGGATGTTGGCTACAAAAAGTGTTTTGTAGTAAACACCAAATTCCAAGTTCATCTGTGTACAAAAATTAAGACCATGGACTGAGGTCTGAGAAAATTGCTACTGGACAGCAACTTCTCAAGAAAGAAAATATGATTTTAAGGGGGGTTTTGCATCCATGCTTGTCCCTATTTCCCTAGGTTTTGGTTAGTGATCACTAGACATTTTAGTGGTGAATCAACTATACCAAACCATCCTTGGGGTACATTAGGACTAAGCACTTCATTTGCTTGGGAAGGGGAATTTTATCCTTTGAAATCAAGATTTTATGCTTGAAAATGGTTTTTAGGGTTTTGAAAATGAGTTTTCTTTGCAAGAAAGTAAGAAAGCTTAAAAATAATTTTGATCTTTGTAGAAGATCATCCATGGAGATGGTCTTCCATGGTGATCTTCTTAGATCTAGAGCAAGAAGATGAAAGAACTACATTTTGTAGTTTGAAGATGCATGCATGGTTGAGATTTAGGGTTAGGAGGAGGAGGGTTTACCAATCTTCTTTGTGTTCTTGAGTGTTTGGCTTGAGTGTATGAGTGTTTAGGGCTTTAATATGAGAGTGAGTGGATGAGTATGAGTTGGGAAAGATTGGAGAGAAAAAGGTGACAATTCTTGAAGAATTCTCACTGTTTTCTCGCTATATTTCGCCGAGGTTCGGTGCAAAATGTGTTTTTCCTCTTTGTTTTTGTATTGGAGGGCTCAATTTATAGCCCTCACGAAAATGCAAACATGTCCGCGCGGATGGATCCGATCGCGTGCCTGTTCATTAATTGCTTCGAGGCTTTGGACACAAGGAATAATCTTTTTCAAAATTCAAATTGACCGGCGGATTATGTTTCCAAAGATTTCTATTTGTGGTTTTATTCTTTTGTTTTTCTTTTTTAAGATTCTTTTTAAGGTTTAACCTTAAATAACAATGCCCATTTTACCCTCACTTTGTTAGAAAAGTTAGGATTGTTAGGAATTGTTAGAAATGTTATAACTTTCGTTAATTTTCTAACGAAAATTCTAACAAGCTCAAATTGGAGCACTTACAGTAGCCCCTCGGCGACGGCGCTTTCGAAGGAAGCGGGGTCGTCGATAAGAGTAAGGCTCCATATTTGGCGAGGATGATCGAGTGATCGGGTGGGCGAACCTAGCGATAGGCTACCTACGTATCTAGAGTGGGAATCAAGCCGATCGTAGTTACGGTCTTTGACCTTGGAGATGATGGCGTTTTAGGTGCCTCGAACACGATGAGCGAGTTCTACGGTCGTTTCTTTGGAAAGAAACTCTGCTTTGGGGATAAGAGATGACCATTTTCGGTCGATGGCTATCCGCTCTGGCAGGGATAGGAATGACCATTTTCGGTCTCTTTGGGGATGATTGCGATTTATCGCTTTCCTAGTGATAGCGTCTTAGGTGCCTCAAACCTTGAAGATGGCGTTTTAGGTGCCTCGAACCTTGGAGATGGCTTTTTAGGTGCCTCGGATCTTGATGATGGCGTTTTAGGTGCCTCGAACCTTGATGATGATGGCTTTTTAGGCGCCTCGGACCTTAATTTGAAATGGCCTTTCGGTGGACTTTGTCTGCTGCCGAAGGATAGGGTGACCGTTCTGGTCGAGGGGCTGGACCTAATGATAGGCTACCTACGTATCCCTAGTGGGAATCAAGCCCTTTCGTAGTTCGAGATCTACTCGAGATTCCGTTGGCTTTTGGGATTCCGTTAACTTTCTTTGGGGATTTCGTTAGCCTTTCTTTGAGGAAAATTGGACGTTTTCGTCTGGGGAATTGGTCTTACGTTTGACTGCCGTTGGATGATTTTGATGAAAGATACGGGATCCGTTATCTTTCTCGGGGCACTCGGTCTTACGTTTGACTGCCGGGGGTAATTTTTGATGAAAGATACGGGATCCGTTATCTTTCTCGGGGCACTCGGTCTTACGTTTGACTGCCGGGGAATATTTTGATGAAAGATACGGGATCTCGTTATCTTTCTCGGGGCACTCGGTCTTACGTTTGACTGCCGTTGGATGATTTTGATGAAAGATACGGGATCTCGTTATCTTTCGCGGGGCATTCGGTCTTACGTTTGACTGCCGGGGAAGATTTTGATGAAAGATACGGGATCTCGTTATCTTTCTCGGGGAGATCGGACTTACGTTTGACTGCCGGGGAAGATTTTGATGAAAGATACGGGATCTCGTTATCTTTCTCGGGGCACTCGGTCTTACGTTTGGCTAGCAGGGAAGATTTTGATGAAAGATACGGGATCTCGTTATCTTTCTCGGGGCACTCGGTCTTACGTTTGACTGCCGGGGAAGATTTTCTTGACAAGGGGCTGACTTTGGTTAACTTTGGGTTAACTCTATCAAGTTAGGGGCTCGAATTGCAGAGTCCTGGAATTTTAAGGGGCAAAAGGGTCATTTTGACCCTTGCAATCCTATCCGCGCGGATAGGGTTTGAAAACCAGGAGTATTAATTAGGGCCAACGCCCTTTTCTTCTTCCCCATTCAGTTTTGAAATTGTCGAGAGCAGAGAGAGAGAGGCCGAGGAGAACCGCCATTGTTGCTCAAAAAGCTTCAAAAATCTTCCGTTTTTCTTCGATTTTCAAGCAATGGAACACGGGGAAGGCGCTTTTCAAGGCCAAGGACGTGGCCCGGTGGCGGAGAGACGATTGGAGCTCGTCCGGATGAGGAGGCATTACAATCTTTCGCAATCGGTTGCGGAGGAGCATTACCCCGATGCTTGGCAACATTGGGCTTCGGATTCGAATCTCCGAACGGTATACTTTGAAACCCTTTGATCCCTTTGTTGATTTCTTGTTTGAAAATTGAATTTTGGGTGATTTTTGAATTTTTTTTTTTTTTGAAAATTCGAATGATTGATGTTCTTGGCTTTGAATCTTGATTTTGATGCTTTGCATGTTGTAATGAGTATATGAGTAACCCAAAATGTGCATTTTGCTTGGGAAAAAGAATTGGCATTTTTGCCACATTTTTTTTTTCAATTCGAAAATTACATGTGAAAATTCGAAGAATGTGAATTGTGACTTTGATTTTTTTTTTGAAATTTGAATCTTGCATGTTGATGATGATTTTTTTTTTTTGAAATTGAATATTGATGTTGATGAATGATGCAATGCATGCATTTTGTTTGGAAAGAATGGGCATCTTGCCAATATGGGATGTATGTATGTTTAGGATTATTTTTTTTTTGAAAAGTGGGACGGATCTTTCCTCCCGTTGCATGTAAGATGGATGATATGCATGTATGCAATTTTTTTTTTTGAGATGATGCATGTTATTTTATGAAAATGGGACGGAGTTTTTACTTCCGTAGGAATGCATTTTTTTATTATTATTTTTTTTGATGAATGCATTGGGACTTGCTGAAAACTGCTTTCTTTCATGCGAGAAAAATGGGGCTATGCTCATTGTATGCTGTTATGCTGTCGAAATTTCTCTCTTTTTTTTTATGTAAATGCAAATGCAATCTTTTTGACATTTTCTCCTCCTATTTTTTTTTTGCAGGGCGGAAACCGTTTTGTGACGGAGCAGCTGAACAAAATGAAGACTCGAGGATCGGTGGAGTCCGTGATTGACTTGTGGGACCGGCTTCCGGATGCGGGCCGAGGAGCTTTGCCGAGTCAGAGACAGTTGTTGTCGAGACGGGGCTCGGGAGTTCGTCGAGTGCTTGAGGGGACTGGTCAAGTTCCCTAAGAGCAAGGGCTTGATGTTTGCTGCGGCGCGGCATTGGTGGGACGCGACCCACACCTTCCACTTCTTACGGGGCGAGGCTACGGTTACGCCCTCCGATTACGCTGCGATCACGGGCTGTCCTTTAATGGAGCGGCATTGAGTGGCGGGATGGCTACGGCGATGCGTCTGCGAGCTCTTACGGGATTTTCCCTATTCCCAAAAGGGGATGGGGATGGAGTATGCCGTGGTCTACGGCAAGATCGTGGAGACCATTGTGAGCTATGAGTTTGGGGAGGAGAGGATAGGCGCCGATCGGATTGCCGGGGCCTTCTTGTGGTTTGCTTTCTCGAGCACGCTCTTTGGACATGCTGAGGGGACGGCGGTCTTTGCCTTGTTGAGGTCCTTGGAGGACATGGAGACGGCGGAGATGTCTCGTGGGGAGAGGCCGGGTGGCGAGCTTTATTTTGCTCTTGATAGGTACAGCAGGAAGGGCTGTGAGCTCCTTATCTTGCTTTGAGTTTGCCACTGGAGGTATAAGCTCTCTTTTTGCTTTCCCTCTTTTTTTGAGCACGCACTTTTCTTTTGCCTTTGGATTGATTGGATTTTTACCTTTCGCGGTATGGGCGTTGGAGTTTTTTCACGTCACGGTGTGGCGACGGCCGGCGGAGTACGTCGGGCGTATCCGGCCATGCGGTCTTGGTCCAAGCATGCCGGGAGAAGATAAGCTCCGGGGCGTACGACTCTCGAGGTACGCGGATTGCCTTCCTTTGACGGAGGCCGAGACGGATGAGGGGATGATATTCTTCCCACAGGATCGCTTTGAGGTAGCGCGGTGAAGGGCGAGATACGGGCGGTGCGGCGGAGGATTTTGAGGGGTCGACTGCGATGCCTATTATGCGGGAGAGAGGGTGACGCGCCGGCATGGCGTGAACTCGCCTTTGAGGACACCGGTGGAGCCTCCCGCCGATATGATGCACCCGAGTGATCGGTCCGTGACTGGGATGATTACCGAGCGAGCCGGCACTTCTCGGACTTCGTGGCGATTGAGCCGTATGCGACATTCGTCTTGAGGAGGCCGAGGATGCCTCGGGTTTTGGATAGGGAGGGGCATGGGATCCCGCGGTACCCTCGGACGGATTTTTCCTATATCCAGGATGGGGTCCGATTGAGGGTGCGAGATCCCTCGGCCGGCGACTTCCACGAGCTTTCCGGCCTCGTCAGGGTATGAAGGTATGGCTTTTTACGCTTCTTTTCTTTCTTTTGTTTCATCATCTTTAGCATCACCTCTTTTTTTTTTTTTTGACGCTTTTGCTTTTGTGCGGTTTCGGAGGTGGTCGTCGAGAAGGCGACGAAGCAAGTGATCGGGGCCAAGAGATTCATCGGGAGGATGGTCGCTTGCGGGGCTCCTCGAGGCTAGAGCGAGCGACCACGGCCGGCGCTGTCGGGCGAGAGGCTTCCCTATTCGCTCGAGACTTCTTGAGAGACTCCTCTGTCTCCTCTCCTTGATCCCGCGCGGTGCGCCTTCGGATCACGTCATTCTCGAGGATCCACACGGGCGGGGACACGTATGGCGGCATGGCGGGTCGTCTTCGTACGTGCGGGAGTCCGACGCCTTCACCTTCGGATACGATTTTTCGCAGATCTCGGCTTGCCCTATCGGAGCGTGCCGGTTGGTCTGATGAGCCTCTTCGGAGACGAGGACGATTCGAGCCCGAGATTTTCGGGGCTCTGAGGAGGCGGGCCCGAGTCGCAAGAGGGCGGGGGAGACATCGGGCGGCTGGAGACTCCGATTGATTTTTTTTTGAGATTGAGATTTAGATTTGTACAGCTTATGCACATTTTTTTCTTCTTTTTTTTTTGGATGTAATAATTTAGGATTTTATTTATGTTTGTTTGTTTTTTTTTTTTATGCACACTCTTCTTTTTTTTTGGAATGTAATAATTTAGGATTTTATTTTATGAATGCAATGCAGTATGAATGCAGTGTTGCATGAGCCTTGGTTTTTTTTTTTTTTGCAAGGGTGTTTGGTATATGGACTGGTTTGGGGAGGTTTTTTTTTTGCACAGGTTTCGAGCAACCGGGACGGAATATTCCTCTTTTGGTGTAGCAGCTTGGACTGTTGCAAAGATTTTTTTTTTGGCAAACTCATCCGCGCGGATAGGACAGGAATCTGACACTGTCCTTTAATTTTGGTTCAGACCTGGTCTTGCTTTATTTCAAATTCAAATATCCTCTTCAACCTCCAGTCCCAACAGCCATTTTCGGGGAGAAAGAGAGAAAAACCATGGAAAACTTTAGAAAAGCTCCATCAAAATTGTCCCAAGAATCCCAAATGTCATTCTTTAACAAATTCAAGGATTGGTCCCGGGAGATTATGCATGAGAGGAGGTCCTTCTTTGAAGAAAGGTACAAGGTGAAGTGCTTATGGTCTCTCAAGGAATTGGTTCCGGATTATGAGTTTTTGAGGGCTTCTTCCTCATTTTGGGACACTAGAAGGCATGTCTTTTGCCTTTCCTTCAACGAGATTGTTCCGACTGTGGAAGAATTTCGGGCCTTGCTTGGAGGTCCGGAGGTGGAAGAGATAGCGGTTCCTTTGCCCGGAGGGGCTTCTTTTGCTGACAGATTGTGCGTCCTCCTTCATCTTTCCCCGGAGGAAGCGCAAGGTATGATCCGCGGTCCCGATCATTTCGATATTTCCGGTCTTCCCGACAGATTTAGGGGCCTAGGTTTGGTGGATGATGCCTATTGGGATGCCTTTGCACTTTGTATGTTTGGCACCCTGTTCATGGTCTATTCCTTTGGGATCTGCCATCGGTCTTTGCTGGATGTCGTCGTTCACTGTCGCCTGGGCAGAGATGTCGTTCCTTTGATTCTGGGGGAGACTTTTCATGCTCTCGACAGATTAGCTACCGGAAGGCGGTATATGCACGGGGGCAGCCCGTTTCTCTTGACCCTGTGGCTGATGGAGCGTTTGGGGGTTCTTCGGGAAACCTCTGATATGATCAGGCCTTGGACTTTTGCCAGGAGGGGTGTTGATGTAGATTTTGATGATCAGGGCTCGTGGGCGCGTTGGATGGCGGGTCGCCAGACTGAAGATATCAGATGGTCGGTGCCTCATTGGCGGGTGGAGACTCGAAGAGTGCTTCAGGATGGGTCTCCCGTGGTCATGCTTCCGGGGCTTTCTCAGTCCAGCTTCTATATCCCGGCTTTAGTCCTGAGACAGTTTGGCTTGGAGCAGGTTCCCTTGGAGGGTTTTGATGATATAGCCACCAGGGTGGTGGCTCCTGTTTCTATGGATGATCCCTCAGTGTTTCCATTTCTTTCCCGAGCATGGAGGTATGATGCCTTTCCTCCTCGGGTCATTCTCAGGCGTCCGAGACCGGTGTTCCTGACCACTTGGTACCTGGATTGGTATGAGAGGCATGCAGGAGAGACTCAGGTGGCTATTTTGAGACGGTGTGAGGCCATTGTGGGTGCGGAGGTCCTGGCTTGTTTCGAGAGGAGGAGGGGCGAGGCGAGGGCCAACCCTCATGACAGGAGCGGAGACGCTGTGACCGACTATGAGGCTTACGTCAAGAGACAGGAGAGGAGGGCTCCTATGCTACCGGCTAGGCTACGGGAGATGAGGGATGACGCTAGGGCTACTAAGGCCACACGACGGAGGCTGGTTTGATAGACCTGTCCCTATACTGCAGCTTGGTAGGAGGAACACCGACATTTTTCCTGTTCGAGAAAAGAAGACTCGGAGGGAAGAAAAGGGAGAGGCGATGCAGTGGCTTGGAGTGACTACGAGATTTCCGAGTATCCCTTTCTTGCCATGGCGAGACACATTAGTTTGATTATGTACCTTAGTTTTCCTTTAGCGAGGTTGCCGGTTGTAGGAATGAATCGGGCTTAGACTCATCAAAGAGCTTTTATCTTGTAATGAATATTTGAATTGCTTTAGAGTTTTTCGAGACGCTTTCATGGTACGATCAATTGTATTGATGCCAAAGTATGACTTTTATTTGTGTTTTAGACCGAACCGTTTCATTTGCCCTACGTTCCCCTCATTTTGAGGAGCTCGGGTCTTCGTAGCTCAACTTTGGTGAACTCTTTTTTTCTTTGTTTTTTTTTTTGTTTTTTTTTTTTTTTTTGTTTTTTTTTGGTGCAACCACGTTTTTACCTAGGCCGCCCTTTTCGGGTTTCTAACCTAGTTGGGTATTACTCTTTTAGCACTCTCTTTTTTTTTTTTTTTTTTTTTTTTTTTTTTTTTTTTTTTTGTTTTTTTGGTTTTTTTACGTGTAGTATCTGCGCGGCTTGTCACCGTTCACTGGGTGTACAAAGGGATTCCCGTCGAGGTGCAAGTTGCATGGCTCCTCCGGAGAAGATCTTTTGGACGACATATGGCCCGACCCATACGGTCTCCCATTTGCCAAGAGGGTTGATACGGATGGGGGCTTTTCTTTGAAACGAGATCACCTTTTCGGATCTCCCGATGCTTTACTTTCTTGTCGAAGGCTCGGCCATTCTTCCTTGGTAGGCTCGGATGTGTTCCATGGCCTTCGATCGGCGTTCATCTAGTAGGGCCAATTCATCATGGCGACTGCGGAGCCATTCGACCTCGTTGATCGGCTTTCCCGGCGGTATACGGAGCGAGGGATTTCCGGCTCGATTGGGAGTACGGCTTCCATTCCGTATGTGAGGGCAAAAGGTGTTTCCCCGGTTGCCGTTCGGCGATGTTACGCCAGCCCCGAGTGCCAAGTGTAACTTCTCGGGCCAATCTACGCCTTGGACGGCCATTTTCCGGATGATATTTTCCGAGTCTTGTTTGCTTTGCCTCCTCCGTTGGTTTGGGGCTGTAGGGAGATGACTTGTGACGGGTTATTCGGAATTACGCCGGCAATTTTTCACATTCCCCTTCGAAGTGGGATCCATTATACGAGATGATTTCGGCTGGCAACCCGTATCTGCACATGATGTTTTCTTTGATGAAGAGGGCAACTTTCCTTGAATTGAGGATTTTGTAGGACTTTGCAGAGCATCCTTTCCGATTCCTTCGAAGAAATCGCCAATCTGCGTCTTTTTAGGCTCTTCCGCAGTTCCCAAATTCACACTTGTCAAAATCTCTTCGGCAGCTTGGGCTCGATTTTCCTCTTTAGGACAACACGCTTAAAGATTTTTTTTTTTGTTTGATTTTCTTTTCGTTTAATGTGTCTGCCTCTTCATCTAGTGAATCGTTATTAACTGTTTTTAGATTATTAGTTAATTCATCATTAGTTAAAGTGGCAATTAAGGGATACTCAGAAAGGTTCATCATTTCATTGAAGACGAAGGGGAATACAACGTTCGCTACAGACTCGTAGTCTTCAGGCGTAAGGCCATCGGACGACTCGAGAGACTCGAACTCAACAATGAGAGACTCGGAGGACTTTACAAAGGTTGACACGAAAGGACGGGGGACCAATCCAAGCTTGGTGATCATTTCCTCTTTGGTCGCGGACGGGCAGAGAGAGTTTCCCAATTCTTTAGCGGCATCGCCGTCGGTGGCTTCACAACCCGGGAAAGGCATGGTCTCTGTGCTCCCTCTTGATCGTTGCTATCATCTCTTTGTACGAACCGAGAATCAATTGTGTTTGGCGTCGAAAGGCGAGCATGTGGATGTAGGGATCTTCCTCAATCACAGGGATTTCCGTTTCGTCACAATCTGACCGCTCAATCCAGATGTAAGGACGTATTGCGTCTCGGCGAGCTGCTAGAAAAATCTCATGTCCCATACTCGAGCGGAAAGGCTCGGCGAGTAGTGCAGCCAAGGAGGACGTCCCACACGACGTTCATAGATTCGAGCCGAGTACTGTCGGTGTTTGCTGATTTTTATCATGAAAATCTCCTCGCCGGCGAGGCCAAAGAATGGGTTTGCGAGAATGCGACAAATGCGTGATTGAGGACCAGGGGACTTGTGTGCTGTATCATGGCGGTGTTCGGCGTTTCCTTCCGATACGCCTCAAGTGTTGGAAATAGCAATTAAATTTGATGAATCGAACTTCTTCGGAGTACGCTCGCTTGAGTGTGTCGACATAGTTGGCATCGGCTGGATTCCAAAGGATCTTGGCGAGACTTGCCTCTTGAAGGATGTAGCCGGTGTTTGGTGTGGGCGTTCTTGGCTATTGTTTCGGCTTCGTTCCCTATGAGGAAAGCTGTCACCCCTTATGACTTCAAGGTCTCCCTGCGGTTGATGAATTTGACGCATTGGTGGAGAGTGGAAGCTATGGCTTTCATGTGATGCAACCAAGGGCGCCCTAGTAGAGTTTGTGAACTCGGAGGGGATATCCATTACATGGAACTTTGCGAGCACCATTTGGGTTTCGTACCGAGTTCAGAGTCATTGTCCCGAGAATGGGACGAGACGAACCGTCGTAGGCTTTGACGGTCCGGGTAGATGGGATCACGCGCCTTTCATTTATGCGGAGGGCCCTCATCATCTTTGAGGGGAAGGACATTTACCGATGATCCATTGTCCACTAATACCCCGAGGAGTGACATGGTGTTGAGCCGAATAGTGATGTACAAAGCTTCATTGTGTTGGGAGACATCTCTTGGCAAATCTTCATCGCAGAAGGTGATCATACTCCCATATAGGTGAGGATCATAGATTTGGTCCTTGTCTCGGGATAGAGAGTCATTAAACACATTAAACCGTGCCTTTTTCTTGCGAGGTAGAGTCTTTGCCGAAGCCCACAGGTTATGCGATGCCTTTTGTGGCGGTTGCCATCTCTAGTCAACATGTTGATTGAGTGGGAGCGCCGGGCGCGTCGGTTTTCTTCATCGGTGTATACTCGGGAGGCTGGACAAGGCGAACCTTGGGCGACCCAGGGGTTGGACTTACGTTACTGCGGTATTACGGTATCCGAAAGTCTCAATTACATCGTTGCGCAAGGGTTTTCTGCTCTTTTACCCCTTTTTGCTTTGGGGAAGGCGGCGGAGTAGAGTACATAATAATCAAATCCCCAGATGGCTCCCAGCGTTCCCACTTTGTTATCACCGGCCTCGAATCTCTCCTTCAATTTTCTTTGGGAGGAAATTTTCTTTTTCTTAGGAGGACGGTCCTCGTGTATCCGATCTGATAGTCCCTTTCAAGGCAATCGGGACGATCACAAATATCCCACCAAATGTGTTCCACGGGTGGTGGCGGATTTGGGACCTCGGGTTGAGCGGTCTTGGAATGACTTTGAGTGGAGCGGGTCAGGGGATCTGGCTGCTGGGCTCGTCTGGTAGCGAGTGATTGGACTCCGCCGGATAATGAGAGATATTGAGGTCCCGGGGAACGGGCACATGTTTGTCTTTCAGGGTAGCCGGTCGGTTGGGATATTGTTAAGGTCCCGAAGTGGCGTGTGGCCTCTTCCATCCAGGGCTGTATGCGTGCAGGCGTTCTTCCAGGGGCTTTGATGGCTGACCATATTTCTTCAGCTGTCTCTGATTTTCATCACTCGGGCGATACTTGTGGGATCATCACTTTGAGAGGGGACAGCGACGGTATACCGAACTCTTTCGTCCACGGCTTTGTTTGGGGGCCGGTTGCCACTGTAAGTCGGCGGGCAGGAGTCCCGGCGGTGGAAACATAGGAATCTTGGGGTAGCATCTTGATGTATCCGGGACTATTAAGAAGAGGAGGAGGACCCTCTTCCTTCTTTGCGGTAAAAGTGCCATCGGAATTGAGACTGATAGTCAAACCATGACTTGCGACAATCCCCAGAAGGTTATCAATTTGAGCCTCATGTCGAAGTCTCATCTGTTCTACCAACTGGATCCACTGTTGCTCTGTCTGAGGGGTCCCGGGAGGCGGAGTGATGTTATCCCCATCATTACCGGCTGATGCAGACATTCTGAAACCCGGAGTCGGAACAAACGGCGAAGCTGATGACGCGCTTGACTCTTCCCAACTGATCAAACGGTGACCCGGTGCCCGAAACCAAGCTTTGTGTGGAGCTGCGGGGGAAAGGACATGAAGGTTCAGATGTCTGGGAATGGAAGGAGGGTAGGTGTTTGGGCTTTAGGCTCATGCAACATGCAGTTATTTGTTCACGTTTACTTAAAACATGTTTTATTAACCTAATCGGTTGGAAAAGATTGCTCTTCTTTTTCGCAAACTACTCGATTCTGGATCGGTGGGCCCGTCACTACGTCTATAAGCCCCTCGTATTCCACTTTGTATTTCGACCTCCCGGGGTGGACGGCCCGGGCGAGGGTCCTATAGGGCAAGCGGGTCCCACCGACCGAAAGAAAACGATCCTAAAAGTCTGGCGGGTAATCGAGTCTTAACGAGCATTCGATGTAAATTACGGACAAAGCTGACGTCAAAAGTCAAGATCATGTCCGAGGGCTCGACGAAAAGTCGACATTGATCTTGACTTGTCGTCAGTTAAGCCGTAATTAGGCATGGAATATTCATTAATCCTTGATGACTCAGTGTCAATGCTGGGAGTCAGTGTATAATTTGTGCCAATCAGAGCCGAAGTCAAGGCGCCGGTCAATATCTTGGTCAAAGTCTGCGGCAGAAAACCGGCAGAACTTCGACTGATAAGGGTCCCCGAAAGATATTGAGTCGGTATGCCGACAAAGGCTTGAAAGGAAAGGTCTATACACGGACAGGGCATGACACAGACCAGACTAAAAACCAACCGGGTCTCGGACAAAGTGTGTCACGGACAAGTGCATGGTCGACACGAGGCTCCATGGGATGTTTGGGTAGTCCTGTGCTCTTCCGAGAGGCGTAATAAGACCAAACGGACCGCGACAAGGATTTCCCCGGGTTAAGGACGTAGGGTGCAGTGTACGGTCACGTGCGCGTAGTGTGCAAGCAGTCTATATTCTTTTTCTGAGTAAAATAGAAATTTTTATGTGTCTTAAAAGGCATGATGCATGATTTTTTTTTTTGAATTTTTTTTTGAAAATCTTAATGAGCATATAAGCACGTAAGCACGAAAATTCCGACAGTTAGGGACATTATTCCGACAGTCAAGATTTTGACTTTCTCCGAGGCGGCCAAAACAACATGAAAACTGTGCAAAAATCAACACACACACAAAAAATGATTTTCAAAGCCGGGACGGAAGCTTGACCCTCAAAAGCTTTTTTTTTTGAAAACGGTGATACCGGTACGTGGGATTGTTAGACCACAATTTATCCCCGACTCGTGTTAGGAGGCGATAACGGGAAATTTAGTGGTTTCCACCAATATACCGAATACCATTTTTTAAAAAAAAACTTACTCCCCAGCGGAGTCGCCACTGTGATGATGTGTATCCGAAAATTTTCCCATTTTTTGTTTGAAAGAAATCAACGAAAACGGAGTCGCCACGCCATTTTAATTTTGAGGGCCAAAACTTTGAAAAAAGCCCGAGATCAGAGATTTAGGTTCGGAGGTCATGTTACGCGTCGGGAATGACGTTAGTGTGCACCCGACGCGCCTCGTAAAACGAGTCTTCCAAGCTGAAAATCATTTGTGTGTGTGTGTGTGTGTGTGTGTTTTGGCCAAAATACTTTGAAACTCAGAAAAGTAAAAATTGGGATATCTTTTTAAGACTTTAAACTGATCCCATGATTTTTTGGAAGATTTTTGGATTGAGATTTGGTACTCAAAAGACCTTTTGAAGTTGAGAGCCATTTCTGCCAGAATGAAAAAGGCAGTGGACCTTTGATTTTGAAATGGATTCAAGGGTCTTAAAACTTCATAATCTGGATAAACTCAGAGAATGAAAGTTGTTCTAGACACCTTAAATAAGGTTTTTGCGAAGGAATTTTCCATTTTGGAGAAGATTTGAGGGGTCAAAACCTTCTGGAAACCTCAGATATGAGAT
This sequence comes from Adenophora triphylla var. japonica, assembly GCA_022495995.1. Lineage (NCBI taxonomy): Eukaryota > Viridiplantae > Streptophyta > Magnoliopsida > Asterales > Campanulaceae > Adenophora > Adenophora triphylla. The sequence continues at coordinate 235,225 of JAFEMH010003185.1, read as the reverse complement.
CTGGATTCCCAGAAGCTGATGAACTAGCCTATGAAAGAAAATTTGAAAAGAGGAGATTTACTCACCCAAAAAATAAAGTAAAAATATGTCTGGAAAGCTCTGGATGTTGGCTACAAAAAGTGTTTTGTAGTCAACACCAAATTCCAAGTTCATCTGTGTCCAAAAATTAAGACCATGGACTGAGGTCTGAGAAAATTGCTACTGGACAGCAACTTCTCAAGAAAGAAAATATGATTTTAAGGGGGGTTTTGCATCCATGCTTGTCCCCATTTCCCTAGGTTTTGGTTAGTGATCACTAGACATTTTAGTGGTGAATCAACTATACCAAACCATCCTTGGGGTACATTAGGACTAAGCACTTCATTTGCTTGGGAAGGGGAATTTTATCCTTTGAAATCAAGATTTTATGCTTGAAAATGGTTTTTAGGGTTTTGAAAATGAGTTTTCTTTGCAAGAAAGTAAGAAAGCTTAAAAATAATTTTGATCTTTGTAGAAGATCATCCATGGAGATGGTCTTCCATGGTGATCTTCTTAGATCTAGAGCAAGAAGATGAAAGAACTACATTTTGTAGTTTGAAGATGCATGCATGGTTGAGATTTAGGGTTAGGAGGAGGAGGGTTTACCAATCTTCTTTGTGTTCTTGAGTGTTTGGCTTGAGTGTATGAGTGTTTAGGGCTTTAATATGAGAGTGAGTGGATGAGTATGAGTTGGGAAAGATTGGAGAGAAAAAGGTGACAATTCTTGAAGAATTCTCACTGTTTTCTCTCTATATTTCGCCAGAGGTTCGGTGCAAAATGTGTTTTTCCTCTTTGTTTTTGTGACTGGAGGGCTCAATTTATAGCCCTCCTAAAAATGCAAACATGTCCGCGCGGATGGATCCAGTCGCGTGCACTGTTCATTAATTGCTGCTTCAGGCTTTGGACACAAGGAATAATCTTTTTCAAAATTCAAATTGACCAGCCAGATTATGTTTCCAGCATTTCTATTTGTGGTTTTATTCTTTTGTTTTTCTTTTTTAAGATTCTTTTTAAGGTTTAACCTTAAATAACAATGCCCATTTTACCCTCACTTTGTTAGAAAAGTTAGGATTGTTAGGAATTGTTAGAAATGTTATAACTTTCGTTAATTTTCTAACGAAAATTCTAACAAGCTCAAATTGGAGCACTTACACCGCCGTAAATAGTTACGTATTTACGGCGGTTAACACGCGTCCGCCGTAAATAGTATGCGTATATACGGCGGTGTATTTTTATCCGCCGTTAATGTCATTAAATACCGGGAAACCCAAAATCCCTATTCAGTTTCGCGCTTCTCTGTCTCTCTGTCGTCTCTCTTTCTCTCCTAGCTCTACCTTACCTAGGGCACGAATTTCCGACGCCGGTGACCAAATCAGCAGGTAAGAATTCGGGTTTACTTTTATTTTTTGGTTTTTGTTGTTCTTGGTGTGGTGGATTATTGAAATCGACCTTCTATTTCTCTCTCTCTCTCCTCCAGCCAGTGAAATAGAGCGTTGATTTCTTCGAACAATAACAATCAGGTATACATTTCTTTCCCCTTTTCTAATTTACTTTTAATTTCTGGGTTTTTTTATTCTTGGTGTTGTGAGTTGTTGTTGCTGATACTGTTGTTGTTGTTGGTATTCTTTGTCCTTTATTGTTGTTATTGTTGTTGTTGTTGGTATTTTCCTTCTTACGGCATACGGCGGGCTATGATGCCAATTGAATGATTAATGCGATTGCTTAGAATTTGAGATGCTAAATACATATCTAAAGATAGTTCTACTTCTGTGTGGGCAGAAATAATCTCGCAAGTGATGTGCTAATTGTGTGATTACTGATTAGTCTTGCTCCATTCACCATGAATTTGGACTGCCTACCATCAATTGATTTCTTCTCAGTACATGTAATTGGAAGGAATACCGGGAATGTAGGATGTATTTCTTACTAGGAAGCAATGCTCGTAACCCTGCATTATTTGGCCAAACTTTGACTCGTTGGCTAGCTCCTGAATGAAGGGTGAAGGTGTGATTTTCTTAGTTAGTTGAAGTTTATCTCCCAAGCCTCGCTTCTGGTTGTTATCTAATTTGAATTCATCATTTGTAGATTTGCCTTCGTAGATTTGCCTAATTGTAGCAAGAATTTGGGGCTCACATTATTTTAAATATAATAACACTTTTCTTATATTACTATCGCTCTCCTAAGATAGTACCCTTCATAGACCCTACACAAAATAATGTTGCGCACTTCAACCTAGTTCCTAAAAATAGTTTCAAATCTTTTGTCGCATGTGCATCAATTCTTTTGCACATCAACCTAGTTCCTTAAATTAGCTTCTCAATTAGGGGGGGGAGCTTGTGAGAGAGAACGAATGAATGTTGTCATGGGGTTATACTATATCATGGGCCCAAGCTCGACTAATAGGCTAGGCTCCAACAATGTATATTATCTATATATGGACAAAAGTTGTACATATTTAGACTATGTTTGTTTATGAGTTTATTTTTATTCTAAAATTTGTGTCTCTCGGTCTTATATATAGGTTGTATTTTAACGTTAAAAATATCAAATCAAGTCATATATGGACAAAAGTTGGATTGATTTGGATAATCGAATTTCAAATGAGTATATGTATGGGGTTGACAACTTTCTCGATTTTGCATTCTCAAAAAAGTCTGTTGGTGTTAAAGAAATATATTGTCCTTGTAAAAAATGCGCAAATCGTTACCAAAAAGACCGTGCAACCGTGAAATCACATTGTATTGAAGTGGGATTTCAAAAAGATTACAAGAATTGGATTAGGCACGGGGAAGAGTACATTTCGGCGTATAAGAATGATAATAATGATAGGACAACTGAAGATGGCATTGAAATTGAATTGGGCGTGCAAGATTGTATGAGGCGAATGGTACATGAAGGGATGGGTATGCCGGATAGTAACCAGCCAGGAATTGAAGAAATCGTACAATCAGATGCATTCACCGCAAAGTTTCTTAGACTTTTGAGAGATGCTTGATCAAGCCTTGTGGGAAGGGTGTGATAAGTTTACAGTACTCTCATTTATTGTATAACTTATGCACTGGAAGGCTAATTATCGAGTGGCCGATAAGGGATTTACTTCTTTATTAAAAAATTTCATTAGGGCATTGCCTCAGTCAGCGAAAGTGCCAAGTTCCTATCGTGAGGCGTACAAGATGACTGTGGATTTGGGTTTCAGTTATAAAACGTGGGACGCGTGCATTAATCATTGTATGTTGTTTCGAAATGAAGCGAAAAACTTACTAAATGTGAAATTTGTGGAGCCTCTAGATATAAGCAACAAGAAGAAGGGGGTAGCGGTGAAGGTGCGGAAACAAGTGGCAAGAATAAACTTCCCAAGCAGGTAGCGATGAAGAAAGTATGGTATTTTCCCTTAAAGCCAAGGTTGCAAAGGTTGTATTGGTCATCTAAGACCGCGACACTCATGAGATGGCATGCCGAGAAAAGAATAGACGATGGTGTCTTTGAGGCATCCTCAGACTCTCGTGCATGGAAGGAATTCGATGAACGTTATCCATTATTTTCAAGTGAAATTCGGAATGTTAGATTGGGATTAGCATCGACGGATTTAATCCTTTCAGAACAATGACTATATCTCACAGTACTTGGCCGGTTGTGCTTATGCCATACAATCTTCCACCTTGGTTATGCATGAAACAGCCATATTTCTTCTTGTCGGTGCTTAATCAAGGCCCAAAAGGGTCGGGCAACAAGATAGATGTGTATCTCCAACCGTTAATTGATGAGTTGAAGGAATTATGGGAAGATGGTATATCAACTTATGATGCATCAAGGAACGAGTTGTTTACTTTACGAGCTTCACTATTATGGACAATAAATGACTTTCCTGCATATGCAATGTTGTCTGGATGGAGCACTAAAGGTGAATATGCTTGCCCTTGTTGCAATGTGAGACCTCAAGCACGATGGTTGGATCATGGTGGCAAGTATTGTTATATTGGTCATTGACGCTTCTTGCCTAGGAGTCATGCTTTTCGTAAGGATAAAAGCTCTTTTGATGGTACTCATGAAGTGAGAGATAAGCCCAAGTTATTGTTTGGAACAAAATTGCTTAAACAAGTTGAAAATATGGAAACAGAGTATAAAATAGAAGATGTTATTAAAAAGAGGAAAAGAGAAGAGGGTGAGAAGCAACAAGCCAAGTTGGAGAAAAGAAAGGTTCCTAAGTTGTGTCACAATTGGAAAAAGAGGAGTATCTTCTTTGAGTTGCCATATTGGGCAAATAATCATGTTCATCATAATCTTGATGTTATGCACATTGAAAAAAATGTGTGTGATAATGTGCTACATACTCTGTTTAATGCTAGCGGGGAAATCAAAAGATAATGATAAAACAAGAAAAGACCTAAAAGAGATGAACATTCGGAAACCATTGCATCTACAAAAGCTTCCATCTGGCAAAGAAATTATGCCTCCGGCTCAGTTCACAATGAGTAAGAAGCATAAAGACACATTCTTGAAAGTTCTAAAGGGAGTCAAAGTCCCTGATGGCTACTCGTCAAACATATCTCGTTGTGTACATCTAGAGGAAAGAGCTATTTGGGGTCTTAGGAGTCATGATAGTCATATTTTGCTCCAACAACTACTCCCTTTATCTGTTCCAAAAGCGTTGCCTACTTCTGTTATAAAAGCCATCATTGAGTTGGCAAATTTCTTTAGGCAATTATCCTCAAAGGTGAATACACTTGCTGATCTCGAAAAGATACAAGATCGGATGGCTGTCACACTATGCGCTCTCGAGAAAATATTCCCACCAGCTTTCTTTGATGTTATGGAGCACTTGCCGGTGCATTTAGCCGAGGCCTTGCTAGCAGGCCCAATACAATTTCGTTGGATGTATCCGGTAGAGAGGTACATCCATATTAAATTTACTTTGAAAAAAGTTAAATTCCTTTTTACATCTGCTTTAGCATAAGTAAATGTTTTTGTAGGTTTTTACTTACATTAAAATTATATGTTCGAAATCGAGCCCATCCCGAGGCCTCCATAGCTAAGGCAATTGTGGCTGAAGAATGCATGACTTTTTGTACGCAATATTTGGATGACATTGAGACAAAGTCCAATCGTCCTAGAAGAAATGATGATGAAGGTGAAGAGTTAGGCCGCTTTGTAGGAAAAGAAGAGGTAATTACCCTTGATTACATCACACGAGTACAAGCGCATAGATATGTGCTTTTCAATACTGAAGATGTTGAACAATACCTAGAGTAAGTGATTCCTTACATGAGGCTTACATTTCTTATATCTTTTATATTTTAAATTAATACTTAATTCATATTTTCAATCTGCTCAGAATGCATCGTGCACATTTGAGGGAGACACTACCTCGTAATCAACGACATCTTATAGAGAAAGAACATAATGATAAGTTTGTTAGCTGGTTTAAGGATTATGTAAGTATGAAACCACCTTCATATAATAGTTTCAATTTATCGTTTTAAATATTTTCTTATTAAATTTTGTTTTTTATAAAAGGTATGCACGACGAAAGATGTAGTGCCCGAAAGAATTATGAGTCTTGCATTGGGTCCTCATATGGATGCGAGGCGGTATAAGTCTTACATAATAAATGGTTTTCGATTTCGAGTGAAGAATGTCGATAGACGGAGGAAAACTCAAAATAGTGGAGTCATCTTTGAATGCAAGTGTGACAAGTTTTGCAAGCCGAAAGGATAATAATCCCATTGTAGGGGATGTTAACTTCTACGGGGAGTTGATTGAGATCCTTGAAATTCGTTATAGCAACTCAATAAGATTTGTATTGTTTAAATGTGATTGGGTTGATAACCGGACAGGCAAGATGGAAGATGAGCAAAAATTTACTCTTGTAAACTTCAATCACAAGTTGTATAAGGATAATCGAGTTGGTGATGAACCATTCATATTAGCATCTCAAGGCGAGCAAGTTTGGTATGTTAAAGATCCTATAGAAAGTGATTGGAAAGTTGTGATGAGGATTACACCAATAGATAGTTTTGACATATATTCGAATGATGATAAACAAGTTTCAGATTCGATTCCACAATTGGTACCATTTTGCTCACAAAATCTGGATGAAAATGTTGCTAACGAAGAAGCATCGTGGGTGCGAGAGGGAGTTGATGGGGTCGAGATTGAAACTACTAATATCAATGATGTTGATGTTGATATGACCGATAATGATGATGTTGATATGGCCGATAATGATGATGATTAGTTTGAGTAGTAATTGTTTAGATCTTATTTGCTTACTATTTACTAAGACAATGTTATTACTTAAGTTTCATGTTTCAATCAAACTTGTTATTTTTGTATGGTTGAATATTAATATTGTTACTTCTATATAATATGTATTTGTTTAGATCTTATTTGCTTACTATTTACTAAGACAATGTTATTACTAAAATTTGTGTCTCTCCGTCTTATATATATGTGGTTTTTGTGTTGAAAATATGCCTCCTAAGGAGAGAGACGTTAGAGGGGGTAGCAACAAGAGGGGTAGACAAAACCCGCCGCCCGTAGTCCCAAATGATCCCACTTCCCCTAATGCATCATTGACGCCGTTTATGGGATTGACCCAATTGACCGCCGCTCAAAAGAAAAAATGGCGGAATTTGGAGGGTAGGAAATTTCAAGTCACCACTTTCCTTCATTTGCCGGTGTTGAGGGATTTGGGTTTAGAGACGTTAGTAACAGAATTGATGATGCAAGCCGGGTTAGGTAATTTCCTGGGGAAGACTCCATCTACGTATTTGAGATATTCACTTGAGTTCCTTTCAACTTTGGAGGTAGGCAAGGGGTCACAAGAAAATTCTATTCGGTTTCATCTGGATGATGAAGCCTATCGAGTGACTTATGATGAGTTGAGGAAAATCTTTGGGGTTGATCAGCCGAGAGGAAACTGGGTGGAGGCTGATGGGGGGACTTGTTTTTTCTTTTCGGAGCTCACAAGATTGCCCTGCAAAAAAAAATACCTTAGGGGTTCCTCTCTTTCTCACTCGGCTTGGAAATTATTTTACAGAGGTCTATCTATGTCTTGGTTGGCAAACGGAGAGCCCGCTCAATTGAATGTGGCTATGGTAAACCTTTTGCGAACAGGGTTGAGGAGTTTTCAGGTGATTCCTGATTGGGTTAATATTTTTGTTCGGAGATGTGAGGCATTTTCTCTTACCAAAAAGGGAAACATATCAATAGGGGGGATGATCACATTGATTACTTAAGCTTGTGTGGGTGAACCAAAACCCGAGGCGATGAGATTGATGGGGGGCACGAGTTTTTATTATGGAGACTGGCTAGTGCAGTATGACAAGTTTGTGAGGGAACAGAGGGCGACAGACAACAGGTCTTTATTGTTTGAATATGGTACTCCCAGAAGGACGGTCCGTTGCAGGGTAGGGGCCACGTTTCTGAGTGGTGAACAGGCCAGGCATTGGCGTATGCCCGGTGTTGATGATCAAATGGATCCCGTTGATGAGGAGGATGATGAGGAGCGGGAAGAGGAGGATCGGGAGAGACGGGGTGGTCGGGGAGGAGAGAGCGGGAACCGAGCCGGCGGGGTTCTTTTGATCAATGGGATATCATGAGGGCATTTTTGGAGGAGCGGGAGCGATCAAGGATCGCTCGGGAGCGAAAGCCGACATGCTTTGGAGGATGCTAGATGGGGAGGTTATCGCTCGGGAACGAGTCGACGGACTTTAGAGGATGCTAGATGGGGGAGGTGCGGGATCGTTTTGAGGGGTTGGAAGATGAAGCTGCCATTTTGGGAGCCCGGTATACGCGGTTGGAGGCTTGGGCGATGCGAGACGAGCCCGGAGTTACGAGCCGTTTCGGAGGATTATTTGACTATGATACATTCGAGATCATTTGCTCGTGCACGAGGCGTTCTTCCGTCGAGACCTACTATCAGGGACAAACCTCCGGCTCTCATCAGTGATGTTATTATTGTGATGTTATTATTAATGTTTCATGTTTCAATCAAACTTGTTATTTTGTATGGTTGAATATTAATATTGTTAATTGTAATATGTATTTGTTTAGATCTTATTTGCTTACTATTACTAAGACAATGTTATTACTTATTGAATATTAATATTGTTAATTGTAATATGTATTTGTTCTGCTTCTTTTGATCAAACTCTTATTTCCTACAGGATCTTGTTGCAGCAGCTCTCTTACTTTCCACCTCTGTCATCTGCTTCTCTAGGTACTCCTTTGATGCCTGTAGAAATTTGAATATATTAAATGAATCTCCAATTTTTACTTTGGGATGTCCCCCGCCCCGCTTCCCCACCGATTTGGTACCCGCGGGAGCCCCAGCCCCCCCTACTATTTTATACTTTTTCTGTATCAAGCAAGGCTTGCCCTATAGTGTTGTTGTTGTTGTTGTTGTTGTTCCTTGTTGTTGTTGTTGTTCCCCCTGCCCCGCTTCCCCACCGATTTGGTACCCTTGAGCCCACCCCGTACTATTTTATACTTTTTCTGTATCAAGCAAGGCTTGCCCTATAGTGTTGTTGTTGTTGTTGTTGTTGTTCCTTGTTGTTGTTGTTGTTGTTGTTGTTCCCCCTGCCCCGCTTCCCCACCGATGGAGGTTTTCACAATTTATTTTTTAGTTTCTGAGAAGGATTTGTTTATTCATTTCGGGCAAAATATTTGGTCCAAATTTATTGTTGCTTTTGGGTTAAAAGCATTCAAATTTTACTTTTACCCTTACATTGGACTTGTTTCATTTTATTACTCCATCCTTCAATGGAAGTACACAAAATATTCAAACTTGATTTTGTTTTGAGAAAATTTGAATTTCTTTTGGACATTCATTTTGGGATGGAGGGAGTACTTGTTTTATTGAGTGAAATAATGTAGGGGAGAGCGACAAATAATAAGGGAAAATTTGGCACTTTTTTCATTAAGATGTAGTAATAATTGCATTTCTTTAACATATGTAAAGTCCACATTTCTTTAACATATGTAAAGTCCAAAAGCGACAGCCTTTTTGGACCGGAAGGGAGTAGTACTCTACTAATTGTAGAATTTTCCTTAACAGGCACTGAAGCTATGTTTGCTGATCTTGGCACTTGTTTTTTTTTTCAATTTTTTGTTGATTCGTTGGAAATGTTAGACACTTGATAATGTTCATAACATGTTAGAGTACTTGCATACTCAGTTTCAAGGTCTAATTCCATGTTTAAATCATGTTTTGAAGCTTGTTTCCATGATCTATGTCTGCTGTCCAGTAGATTCTGTTGCTGACCACTTTGTCTTTCCATGCAATAAACATGAACTACACTTGATTTCTGGGTTTGAGTTATAGAACGAAATTTGTTCTTAACATGATAAGGAAAATACTCATGCCTTTTAAATAATTTTGTGACCTCAGGAAAGACCTTTTTCCATTTTTTTTTATTCAAGTGCATGCTCTCAGAATTGAAGCTGTCCTGTTTCTGACATTAGATGTCAGAGGTGTTTTGAAACCTTTAAACTTGTTTTCTAGACTTCAAACTTCCCAGGATTCATATTTGATGTGTGGTATTCAACTTTCATGTTTTGAGTTTTCCAGGATTTGCATGTCTTCATAATGTAAATTTCGAATCAAAATGAGATGTGCTCTGTTTTCCTGTTCTGGGCAGATTTGACTTCTGTGTTCATGGCATGATTTCAGCTTCATAAATTAATCCATAAATCCTACAAATATTCATATGTGTTCTCTAACATGTTGGGAGTCAATCCCAAGTTTTGTTTCTGGATTTGGATTAGTTTTGGACAGGTACATTAACATGAGAATCCGCAGCAGTCCCTAAAAAAGATTGTGTTCTCTAACATGTTGGGAGTCAATCCCAAGTGTTGTTGTTGTTGTTTATAGGTCTTATATAAGATACATAAGACCTATAATAAATTTATAGGTCTTATACATATATTATAAGACTGTTTTTTTGGGTCCTTTACTTGGTTTATTCAATTTTTGTGCTAGAATTGAATTGTCATATGACAGATATGCCGCCAAGAAAAAATTTAATAACAGGTCAGGGCTCGAACCATAAAGGAAGAGGGCTGGAAAAACCAACCAGCAAATGGGGTAAAGAGAGATTGAATATAATATGGAATCAATATGGTCAACCAGTTGGTGGGGAAATGGCAAAACTAGCTACTCAGCTAGGACATTTTGCTAGAAATGGGAAACATTTCCCATTAACTAAAGAGTGGCCTCAGATGGACCATGAGTTCATAGATGCAGTATGGAATGACGTTCTGGTAAGTTGTAATCCATATTTCTTACATAAATCTCTAGTACGTAGTCAAAAGTCTTATGATTCTCTAACAATTGTTTTTTTTTTCTTTGTTGAATTGTGTATATAGGATAATACAAATGCGCCTCCGGAGTATTACCCAGTTATGAATCTTTCTCTCAATAAAGCGTGGCGTGACTGGAAATACCAGGTGAGACAAGCATATAATAAGTATTACTCAGTTATGAATATTACTCAGTTATGACTTTGTTATGAATATTACTCAGTTATGACTTTGTAATATGGAAATGTCAGTTGAAAGCGTTTTATAAGATGTATGAATCCGACCGGGACGCATTGGCTCACCCACCCCGTGGGTGCGTTGCGAGTCAATGGGCTGAACTTGTTGCGATGTGGGGCACAGACAAGTCTCGAGTATATTTCAAATTAATCTCAATCTATTATCGTGAATGTCTTATATAAGTAGTCAAATTAATACTAATATTATATTCTTTTTTTTTCCAGGAAATATCAGAAACAAATAAAGCGAATCGAGAAAAGCAAGCGTGCCTGAACCGGACCGGAAAAAAGTCCCATCCCAAAGTCATAAAAGAGGTTTGTCATCGTTCAATTTAGTTCTCAGTTGTCAATTAATGTTTCTTTTTGTATCGTATATAAATATATTTTTTTTTGTCAAATGATTCTATTATAAATTGTAGAGAGACGACGAGGGTTTACCAACTGATCGCGTAAGCTTGTTCATAGTTACGCGCATGGGCAAAACACATGCAGATCAAGAAACCTCTCAAATGATTGTAAGTTAAAGTTTCAACCTTTTCTGTTTCAGCTTTGTTATTCTATATAATACTTTTTTCATTTCTAACTTCATTTTAATAATATTAATTAAAGTTAAAACATTTATATTGAACATGTTATTTTTGTTACAGCAAACGCTTAATGATGCAATTGATGAGCTGCCAGAGGAGCAACAAAACTCTCCCAGGGCGCGCGAAAAGATTTTTACGGGTATGATGGGCACTGATGACCACGGGAGAGTGCGATGTATGGGAGGTGGTGTTAACAAAACTAAGGTGTTTGGTAAATCCCCAACTTCTCAGACAGCTGTATTAGAGGCGGTGGCATCCGTCAGAGCAGATTTTGAAAGGCAACTTCAGGAGGAACGCCGACAAAATGAGGAGCAACGTCAACAGTTACAACAACAAATTGATGATTTGAAACGTTTTTTTATGGAACGTGGAAAAGACGGTAATCAATAGGTGGTCATATATTTCTCAAAGTTGTGGATTTTAGACATTGATTGAATTTTGGATACATTCAACAACTAATTTTTTTGTATAATGGTTATTATGTTTGGATACATTCAACATTAATTTTGTGTTAATATGTAGATTGTAAATATTGATTGCAACATTGATTGCATTTGTGTATTTTTGGTTATATACAGGTTGCATTTGTGTGTGTACAGGTTGAATTTGGTTTTTGTGAATGTATTTTTGGGGAAAGTGAATTATACAGGGCTGGAGGAAAAAAAAATTAGGCTTATTTACGGCGGGAACCCTTCATCCGCCGTAAATAAAGGCCTAGACGACTCGTGCCAAAAGGGGGGACGAGGGAACCTGGAGGGGGTGCAAATGGGACGACTCGTTCCTTGGTGGACGACTCGTCCCTAATATGTCATTTACGGCGGTGAGAACATCCGCCGTATAAAATGGGCATGGACGACTCGTCCCCAATGGGGGGACGAGGGAACCTGGTGGGGGTGCAATTGGGACGACTCGTTACGGAGCGGACTACTCGTCTCTTATTTACGGCGATTACACCTACCGCCGTATAAAGATTACTCAAATACGCCATAATATACGTATGTATATCATTTATATACGGGGCGGAATATCCGCCGTATATAGTATTTACGGCGGTATATCCGCCGTATATAGTATTTACGACGATGTTTTATACAGCTGACTATTTACGGCGGCTAGTCCGCCGTATATACTATTTACGGCGGGGCGCGTTTTATATATGGTAGATTTTAACCGCCGTATATAAGCCTCTTTCTTGTAGTGATGGCCCCCCCATGCTAATTAATTAAAACCTTTCCAAGATGTACAACTAGGCCCTCCAAGATTTAAGGTAATAAAATCAATCCTCTCAACTCCTCTACTTCACCCAAAGGCACCTCACCAACACATAATATTTTATTTGTTTATTTTATTATCACTCCACCCTATTACTTTATTTTATTTTCAATTATTATACTTCAACAAAATACTTTGAGTTATTTTCATTTTATCCCAAGGCTTTAGAATTATCTCCTAACTTTCTCAACTTAACATAAGAATTAAAGACATAGAATAAGCACATAAAGTCAACCAATAACATAAAATGCACATAATAGGATACTAAAATAGTGCCTAGGTTTAGGGTCGTTATAGTTCAAGTCGTTCCTCTGATAGGAGACGTTGTTCGACCTCTGCCTCTCCTTCTGGTGAGGCTCTCTTCTAGAGTAGGCCCTCTACCTTTCACTCCTAGGTGGAGTCGCTTCTCTACCCCGTCTTTCTATGTGGGAGTGCGACCTAACTGACCTTGCTGGCGACCTTCGCCTATTCCTTTCGTCCACCCGTTGTCTCCTAGAGGCTGACTCGGCCTCTTTCTCTCTTCGTTGGTTGAGCCCATTTCTTAGGTCGACGGTGGGATCAAGGTTGATGTGCGAGGGAGGAGGCATCTCAATTCTCGGCTGTTCAGCAGACGGTCTGGGACCTCCATTCTGTCTAGCATCTCCATTAGCCCGCCTATGGGAGGTAACAGACGGAGCAAGTTGATGTGATCTCCTATCATACTTAGGAGATTCAAGCTTGTCGAGTAACTCGTCCTGAACATCCAACAAACCTTGAAGCAACCTAGCCCGTTTCAACAAAATTTCTTTCCTACTGAGGTGATTAGTTGAGGGACCTAGATTGTCGCCTGCAATTGTTAGACCTACCAGTAGTTGTTTTGGCTGCGGCTCCGCTTCTGGTGCGGGTATAGGCCTCTTTTCTCTTTTGTTATCTGGCAATCCAGTACCATCAGCAACGCTATTGGAACGAGTGGCTTTCCTATGGGGATATACTGGTGGAGGAGGAGGAAGATTTGCAGTCTTGTTCTCAGTGCCTACCTCGATGTTTCTTACCGTCCTACTAAGTGTTGGATCACTGGAGGTTGATGTGGTGTGTCCATCTGTAGCCATATCACTGCTTGATTAGATTTCGAGGTCAAAAAGCCTCGTTTCCCGACAATGGAACCAAATCGATGCCGCAAGAAACGTGTTGATCACCCTACGTCCAGCAATCAGGAATGATCTCCTAGCTTTTGACCTGAAACAAAGAATCCACGACTAGCCGGAATGGTCTCCTACTTAGTCCCTCGGGCGTGAGAGTAAGTATGGTGTTTAAGAACTGGTAAATTATAATGAACAAGATGTATTTAGAATAACGAATAGCTATTACCTCTAAACCGTTGATATTGTAAGGTATTTATAGGCTTTGATAAGAGATATAATTGTAGTAGGATTGTATGAAATTCCTAGAATCGTGGATCAGATCGTGGAAACAATCGTGTACATAAATAACTCCTGATTTGTAGGAATTCTATTATGGAAAGTGTTGTAGGCGTGTTTTGACTCTGTAGGTCGACGTACGCCTTGTAGGTCGAGGTCGCCTACCTGGGTCCAGATCGACCTGACTGAATGATGTTGCCGAATAATACCCGTATTGAGATATGGATCGTATGTCGGACAAAGCTAGGTCGGGACCAAGGAGGTCGGACAATGAGCTAGGTCGACTGATCTTTGCTGTTGGGCCTTGGGCTTGGTAATAATTGGGCCGATCCACTAAGGATGTGGTGGCGGTAACGTTTGAATAATTGGGCTTTGTATGTTGGGCCTAACCCATCACTTTTATTCCGTTCAGTTTTATTTAAATTATTAATGATCAATGTAAGATAATAAAAACTGATATAGATAGTATTTTTGATGTTGATCAATAAAATTACAAAATTTTATTAGAATCTTTAGAATTTAATAAAATTTTAATCAAAATTCAACCATATTGACAAAAAATTATTATATAAACTCGTTCGATAGCAAAATAAATATCCAATTTACATTTAAAAGACAATCTGAAAAGGCTTACCTCTTATAAAAATTTAAATATTCTTGATATCTATTTTTTATAATTTTAGTTTTGCAAATAAACTAGTAAATATTTTTTTGATAAAAATTATTTAAGGACAATTTTTTTTAAAAAGAATTAAAACTATATTTTGAGACAACCCTAGTGGTAAAAATGAGAGGTTTTTTTGGTGAGCTGGCGCCAACAATGTGAAGAGAGAGGGGAGAAGGGGATAAACCTCTTCATTGTGATGGAGTGTTTTTTTTTTTTTTTACTTTTCTGAACATTTTTTTTAAGAAAAACAATAATTTATTGGCATAAAATAAATGTTTATTTTTATTTTTTTTAACAAAATAAACGTAATTTGTTTTAAAAAAAAGGTGTCCCAAAAAGGCTTTTAAAGAGATTTTTGATTGTAGAGAAAAAAAGTTGTTAAAAATGTATTAAAATAAAAATATATAAAGTGGTAATGTCACAATGGATTTATAATTAAGAATGCCCTAAGGCATCCAAACACATCTTGTCTTGAATTTTTTTCTCAAATAATTCCATTTTAAAATTTTAAATTTTAAAATAATTCACATTTGAAACTATTTGCCAAAATAATCAACTTTTTGAAACTCGCTATACGGTGTAGCAATTTTATAATTTTTTCGGTTAAAATCGCTACACGATGTAGCGAATTTAAATTTGCTAAATTTTATTTTAATTTATACTATAAAAAAAAAAACTATAATTTGAACTCGCTACACAGTGTAACAAGTTCAAATTGATAATAACCTGTTCCTACTACAAAGGTCCAAAGTAAGTTTGTACTTCTCCGTCTCACTTTAAATTACAAAATAATAATACAAAAATTTTGTATTAATAAAAAAATTAAATAGAAATATTATTTTTTTTCATCTCAAA
This sequence comes from Adenophora triphylla var. japonica, assembly GCA_022495995.1. Classification (NCBI taxonomy): domain Eukaryota; kingdom Viridiplantae; phylum Streptophyta; class Magnoliopsida; order Asterales; family Campanulaceae; genus Adenophora; species Adenophora triphylla. The sequence goes on along the minus strand of JAFEMH010003185.1, from coordinate 219,891 downwards.
TAAATAATTTAAAAAATATACTTCTATAAAAATTATATTCTTCATTTCAAAAATAAATATTACTTTCGACTAAAAATGAATAAGAAATAAATAATACTACATTTTTATCCAAAAAAATGAGCATTACTTCCTTCATCCCAATGAATATTTTAAAAATTAATACTACTTCATTCATTCGACTGTAGAATTAATGTTTGCAATGTTAGTGCATTCGTCTTAAAATATGACATTAAGATGATATTAATTTTTTAGACGAATAAAGTAGTATTCTTTTTTTAAATGTTCATTAAGACGAAGGAAACAATGTTCATTTTTTTTACATAGAAAAAAATTCTACTTTTTAAGAAAAAAAATTCATTCAATTTAAAAATGAATACTTCGTCCCAAAATTAATACTACTTTCTATATCCAAAAAAAAAAATTGCTTCCTTTATCTCAATGAACATTTTAAAAAAAAATACTGCTTTACTTGTCCCAAAAATTAATATTTATTTTCTGAGACGAAGACACTAACATTATAAACATTAATTTTTACAAAAGAATACTACATCGTCTTAAAAAAATAAATTACTATCTTCGTCCCAATGAATATTTTATAAAATATTACTTCATTTGTTTAAAAAATTAATGTCATATATTAAAACAAATGCACTAACATTACAAACATTAATTTTTGTGCCAAATGAAGCAATATTTTTTTAAAAATATTCATTGGGATAAAGAAAGTAATGTTCATTTTTTTGGACAAAAAATGTAGTATTATTTTTTCGTTATTCCTTTTGAGTCGAAAGTAATATTATTTTTGGACTGAAGATTATAATTTTTTTATAGAAGTATATTTTTTAAAGTATTTATTTGAAATGGAAAAAATAATAATTCTATTTAGTTTTCTTTATTAATACATAATTTTTGTATTATTATTTTGTAATTTAAAGTGAGACGGAGAAGTACAAACTTACTTTGGACCTTTGTAGGAGGTGCAGATTATTGTCAATTTGAACTCGCTACACTGTGTAGCGAGTTCAAATTTTAGTTGTTTTTTAATAGCATAAATATTAAAATAAAATTGAGCAAAATTAAATTCGCTACACCGTGTAACAATTTTAATCGGAAAAATTATAAACTCGCTACATCATGTAGTGAATTTCAAAAAGTTGATCATTTTGATAAATAATTTCAATTTTGATAAATAATTTCAAATGTGGGTTATTTTAAAATTTAAATTTAAAAAATGAAATTATTTAAGAAAAAAATCCATGTCTTGCTAGGAGAGCGAATAACCAACACATCTTGTCTTGATAATAGGAGAGCGAATATTTGGGATTTGGAATAGTTGTACAAGTTAAAGTGTTGTAGCGATTGTCCTGACGTCACATATTTTTATACATTTTTTTTATTTGTTCAATTGATATTTATTAATTCCTCTATTTTAAACAAATATTTTAATCAAACATAATTTGAAACACATGAATTTTGAGACATAAGGATAAGGATAAGGAGCAGGTAATATATGTTGTCCAATACTTCCTCCGTCCCACCGTAGTGTAGATTTTTGGTCAAATTGATCAAATTTTGACCAATAATTTTAGCCCAAAATAATTATCCTAATGAAAATCTAAAACTTGAAATCGAAAATAATCTTAATTGTGATACAATAACCATTTTTAGATTTTCGTTAGGATAATTATTTTGTGCTAAAATTATTGGTCAAAATTTGGTCAATTTGATCAAAAGTCTACACTGCGGTGGGACGGAGGTTAGTAAATATTATTGCGAGTTCCAATAAATATAGACATCATTCTTTATAATTTTTTGGTGAAGAGAAGAATCAATCAACAATGGTGTGATGTTTTTATATGGGCCCCACCAAAAAAGTCCATATTGTAGCTAATGAAATAAAGGAGGCCCAGTCCAATTTTATAATTTGGCCCGCTGGAGTGACTGGACTGGACTGGACTGGACTGGCTGAAGTTCGTTACGGAGCAACCTTAAAGTTGCTTTCCTTAGTTTTAAAAAGGGGAAAAAAAGAAAGAAAATGGAAAAAAAGTCTAATATATTTTATTTTTTAATGTTGCTCCCAAGTATTTTTTTTCTTTTATGAAAAAAGTGGAAGGTTTATGGGTGCTATCGAGTTTTTGAGAATTGTTATATAGTTCCGTAAAATTGTTAACTAAACCGGTATCAACTTCCCTTTTTTGAGAATTGTTTTATGAAAAATAGTATCATACTACCTTTTTAGCAAAATCAGCGTTGCAAGTTGAGAAAGAAAATTTGATGCCTAGGTGAAAATACTCTCTTGGGCATTATGTCAAACAGGTTACTACGAGCATCTAGGATGGCACCTCAGTCCCAAAGACAAAGAAGCTGTTGTTGGAAAAATATGTGTTTGAAGAAAATAATGTATTATTTTTTAAATTGGTTGTTTGTTAAATGACCGAATTGATTGTTGGGTTGTATTCTATTCCATGAGAACGTTGAAATCATAAATTCATTTATCCAAAATGGTTGAGGGATGAATGAGATATTAAGGCTTAAAGTAAGTGGGTTGAAAGTGGAAAATGTGGTTATCCCACATTGGAAAGGAATGTAAAATGATATTAGTGTATATACTCCTACACTTTAGTAGGGAGTAATATTGTGGAGTATAGAGGCAATGCAGCTCCAAAGTGGCCTACTTGCGCTAGCCCACTTTTTACATTCTTTTTAAACTTGACCCACTGTAACTGGCGCCAAGGCTGTTTGGTTGAATCAGCAGGGCCTGGACACCAGCAGTGTGAGCATCAGCAACCTGGGCACCAGCAGCTGCGTGCCAAAAACGTTTCTGATGATTTCAACAACCTGTGTAACTGCCGCAATAAATGTAGTGATTAGAAAATTAAAAAGGATTTTAATTTTCTAGCAATTTTGATTTCCTTGGCTACTATAAAAAGGGAAGAACAACAACACAAGACACACTGATTTACATAATCTCAACACTCCATTTCAGCAGCATATTGAGTATTCTTTTTCTTTGGCCTCCTGCATTGCATCGTTGGTGATATTGTCCAAGCATATGACTTCAGTTCGCCGGAGGTACTATTGTGCAACCACCGTCCGGTCCGTCCATTTTATCCTGGGAGACGAATGTCCCGTTTAATCCCAAGCACAACTCGGTGAGGGGACGAATTTGTCTTAAGGAGAGTGTGTCACACACGACTCGGACAACATCAAGAAGATCATCAAACGAACTTTTCTCCTATGGTTTCTCCTCGTTTAATTTTATGTTGTAATTTATTTTTCAATATATTGTAATTTTTTTCTTACTTTGTGCTTATTGTAAGATTTAGTTTAACAATCTTAAGACAAATTTCTTATTTGAAAAAAGATTACAGATTTGAGAAATTCGGTGGAGAGGCGGCCACGGGAGAAAAGATTAAAACGATGGACGAGACGGATGGAAGAAAATTCCAGAAAGTTTTGCAATGACCAGCTGTGGAAAAATTGCAATTTCCGATTCGTTAACCATTGGATCGAGCTCAAATTTGGTGAGCATGTTCTAATCTCATATAAGAACAATCTGGACGGTGGAGATCGAAATCTTTTTTCTGTAGATGAAGATAAAATTTTCTGAACAGAACAGTTTATGAAAGGAAAAAATATTTTTTGAACATATAATGTACTAACGGAAGAACATCAAGGATGTTGCGAAGATTGTTTAAAATAGTTGTGGGGATGCCACTTCTAGTATTTATACAATGGGTGATATATCTCTTATGGTTCATGAGATCATAGTGAGAAAAATTAAAAAGTTCGTAGGAACTAAATTGAGAAATTGAACGTTGAAAGATGTAATCTTTAACGTTCTTAAGGTTCACAAGAATCATAATGAGAAAAATTGAATAGTTCGTTGGAACTATGTTGAGAAGATGAACGTTAAAAGATGTAGTCTTTAACGTTGCATTTTATCAATGATGTATTGACAAAGATGATAGAAATTCTTGAAAGGAGTTGTTAAATCTTATTATTTTCAATAATGACAAAAGTCACAAAGATAAAAACAATAGAGCTTCTTGAAAGAAGTTGTTAAATTCAATTGTTGTGAACATTGACAAATGTTACAAGAACTAAAACAATAGGGCTTCTTGAAAGAAGTTGTTAAAACCTATTGGGGGAATATGTGACTAATGTCATAAAGATGAAAACAATAAGACTTCTTAAAGGAAGTTGTTAAATCTTATTGTTGTTGATGATGGCAAATAACACAAAATATTTAGAATGAGAACTTCTAAAAGAAATTGTGTATTTTGTAAATGAGAATGTGATTTTCTCTAATTTAGAGGTGCTCCAAGATGAGACCTTTAAAGTTTTGAAATAATTAACCTTCAATTATAATTCCATTAAGGAATTTAGAGGTTTATAAATATGAGTGGTTATAAAAAATAAATTGTGTTAATTCTCCTATTGAATTAGCAATTTATTCTTGGAGTTAATTCTCTAATTAAGTTAGAGAGTTATATGTTTAACAACAAAGTTATAATTGTTAAAAATTAAAGCCAATGGTTGGTTTGTGTAGAGACAAATCTCTAATGGAATGTGGTTGTTCCAAGTATTCCGGATCACCATAGTGAAAAGTTAGAAAATTTTGTTGGCCTCGACTTTAAGTGATGGCAGCAAAAGATGTTCTACTTGACCACCTTGAACTTAGAGAGGTTTCTTTTGGAAGATCCTACAAAGTTGGGTGAAAATGTGTAGGATGTTCAAGTCGTGAGTGCGGTTGAAGCATGTGAATTTTCATCGGAACTATATACTTAATGAATTGTCGGATTCAATATAAAACGTATATAGTACGAAGAAAATTGCAAAACATTAGTAGGAGTCGTTGGACTATAAATATAAAATCGAGAATGCGGGTGCATAGAAAATCATCGTAATCCGCTTCCTTGATTTTAATAAGTGGACTCCATAAATGAAAAATCATATGGAAGAAGTGGAAATAGTCTTCCATGAAAAACCATGTTGAATGGATGGTGTTGAGTGAAATTCTCAAGTGATGACAATAATTGAGAAATTGCTTCCCACTTAAAAATATTTTAAAATCACCTCAAACATAAATGAATAGAAATGAATGTTAAGGTGTGTGCTATTCGTCTTTATGTTGGAAAAGATAATAGAACTTTGGAGAAAAAGTTGTCTAACATTTCTTGTGGCAAAAGCAAATATGATGAAGCATGCCGAAATGCTTAATACAAAGACAAAGTTGGTCAAACTTGTTTGAAATGTCAAACTTGTGTGCAAAGTCAAGTCAAACGTGTTTAAAAAGCCAAACTTGTTTGAAAAAGTTGAACATATACCTTGTGTCTTGAGAGACAACTGTGATGTCATCAAGAATGTTATTCATGATATTTGAATGAATGAAACAGAAGGGTATTCAAGTAATTAATAATGAATATCTTTATATGGTCAAAATAGATTGAAACAAGACTCATCATATATATGCTTGAAGCTATAATCAAGTCAGATTGATGCTTGAGGTGTGAATGTTATTTACTAGATGATGGTAAAATGTACTCCCTCCGTCCCACCAAAACTGAGACCAAATTTCTGGGCATGCGGATTAAGGAAAAGTAAGAGAGAGAAAAAGTGAAAGAAAATGTTGTGAGTATGAAGAATTAAATAGGAGAGAGAATGAGTGGGAGGAATAGTTAGGAGAGAGAATGTTGTGAGTGTAAAAGTGAAATAGGAGAGAGAATGAGTGGGGTAAATAGTGAAGATTCCCTTGTCATTTTGGGAAGTATCAATTTTGGTGGGACGGACCAAAAAGAAAATAAGTATCAATTTTGATGGGACGGAGGGAGTAAGTTTTTACCTTAACATTGCTTGCTAAAAAGCAAAATATTGAATCGTATCTCTTTAAAGGAAAAGTTGAAAATCAACTTAATAAAGAGGTAGTGATAAAACACAACTAAATGTAGTTTGTGTATATGTTACACTAAATACTATTGATTGCATATAGTTGGGTATGCTTACAATAGTTGTGGTTATAGAATTCGTGTTTATGAATTCAAGATTCAATAATGGAATCATGAAGCGCTTCTTTCTTTAAGAATATGTTTTCGTATAAATTAAAAGATGAGACAAACTTATTTAAACGGATTCATGATTCAATAAAAGAAGAAGAAACTTATCATGGGAAAATGATAAAGAAGAGGCATGACCTAGACATAGCAAATGAGGCAGGATAAGAAAATTCTATGGCCCCGATTTTCTGACCTCCATGCTAGAAAATGAATCACAAAGTTATAAAGACATTGAGCTCTTTGGAAGGATCTTTGTGGAAAGAGGTCATTAAAAGTGAGATTGATTCCATCTTGGAAAATCACACTTGAAAACTAGTGGATTTACCCTCGATTAGTAAATCACTAGCATATAAGTGAATTTTCAAAAAGGAAATGAAGACCGATGGAACAATCAATGAGTACAAGGCTAGACTTGTAATTGAGGATTAGAAGGAAATGAAGAACTTGATTACTTTTATACTTACTCTCTCATCACAAGAATAAAGCGTTGTATTTGCAATTGCTGCATAGCAGAATTTGAAATACATCAAATGGATGTAAATAACCTTTCTAAATGTTGATTTAGAAGAGAAAATTTACATAGAACAATCCGAGGGGTTTATTGTACATGAGCAATGAAACAAAGTGTCCATAATGTACACCATGTGTCAAATGGTGTTAATAATGAAAATTGACATTATTGTTAATTTTGGGACTACTCTGAAAATGTGGGGGTGAGATACTTTGGAAAATAATTACCTTTTAGAGAGGTTTCCCCAAGAAAACAATGATTTGTCCATATGAAGTATGAAAACGTAGGCCTACGTACACTTGTGAATGTGGGGTGTTTTGCAAAGTAGCAAGTCCAATTACCAAAGAAATTGAATTTGGCTATTAAATGGTGGATTGTGTTTCAAGAGTTATGTTCATAACAATTGTGCATATTGGTTTGTTATATATGATTCAATAAGTTTGAATATATATAAAAATCAAAAGAAAATAAAATCAATGAAAATCAAGTATTGATGTCAAATTCATGAAAGTGAATAAATGATACTTTGAATGAAATAGATCAAAGTGTTGAAATAGTTCAAGAAATGGAACCTTAGAAGAAAATGTGCTAGTTTGTAAAGTCATTGTATGACTTGAGACAAGTACAAAGAGGACATCAAAGGTTTGATTGTGTGGATTTAAACAAGAGTGAATACATCGCTTTGTTAATTAAATCCAAACTACGATATGTTAACTAAGGAAAATTCTAGTCAATTGATCCGTTGATTCAAATTCAAGGAAAACTAATGGACTAGTTCTCAAACAAGTCATTAGGTGGATATTCTTGAATTTTTGAGAGGATCAATATGGAATAGATGGAATTTAAATGAATTTGAGTTAACAATTATCAAATGGATAAAGCTTGTGTTAGCAAGATGGTATATTGCTAAAGTCAATTTATGATTGAAAAGACATATAGCAATATGTGTAATGGTAGTCTAAACATATATGTCTAAGACATAATACCATTAAAGAACTAGTCTCAACTAATTTGACTATGTAAAGTCAAATGATAAACGGATCCGTTAACCAAATAGTTAAATCGAGAGTTAGTTGTAAATTCGGAGGGGAATGGGACTTAAGTCTCTTAAAAGTTAAACACAGCGGAAAACCCAATCTAGATGACTGGAGATCCCAAGAACTAGATTCAATGGGACCACCTAACTGTTAAAAGACTTGTAACGTCACTGTGGGGGAATTAACCCCAAGTCCATTCCTGTTAGTGACATCCCGAAAGGACACGAATAAGCATATGGCTTTTAATGATTCTTACGCGTCGAAAATTTGAGCGGGATAATACGGGTTACCTTTAAGAAATCACCTTTGTGAGAGAGAAGTGGGGCCGCTTCGAGGAGAATTGTGTGAGGCTCAATTCTTAGACCCTCTCGCAGAACCAGGCGTATGTTCAGGGCCATGATTGAACATAGCTATGAGAATTGAAGTATGTTAGGACGATACTTGTGTCAAGCATATGATTGGCTACACAAAAAGCATAACGATTCAAGGATATTGCGTTTATCGATTTGTGAGTAGAGTAAATATGCTTGTACGAGCGAAGATTCAATGGGCATTCCCACATCTTCGTATGCAAGTTTTCGTCTGCCGGACTTTATCACCATTTCCTCATTATTTCCTTCATGTGGGGGATTGTTGGAAAAATATGTGTGTTTGAAGGAAATAATGTATTATTTCCTAAATGGGTTGTTTGTTAAATGACCAAATTGATTGTTGGGTTGTGTTCTACTCCATGAGAACGTTGAAATCATATATTCATTTATCCAAAATGGTTGAGGGATGAATGAGATATTAAGGCTTAAGTGGGTTGAAAGTGGAAAATGTGGTTATCCCACATTGGAAAGGAATGTAAAATGATATTAGTGTATATACTCCTACACTTTAGTAGGGAGTAAGATTGTGGAGCATAGAGGCAATGTAGCTCCAAAGTGGCCTACTTGTGCTAGCCCACTTTTTACATTCTTTTTAAACTTGATCCACTGTAACTGGCGCCAAGGCTGTTTGGTTGAATCAGCAGCACCTGGGAACCAACAGCGCCTAGGTATCAGCAGCGCCTGGACACCAGCAGTGCCTAGACACCAGCACACAGGCATCGGCGGTGTGAGCATCGGCACAGGCACCCAGCGTGTGAGCATCGGCGGCACAGGCACCAGCAACGTGGGCGCTAGCAGCTGCGTGCCAAAAACGTTTCTGATGATTTCAACAGCCTGTGTAACTGCCGCAATAAATGCAGAGATTAAGAAAATTACACTACAAGAAATAAGAGTATTAGGGTCGGCCAAACACCGTCCCAAAAAGCTATTTTCCCGTCCTAAAAACTTTTAAGGACGACATATAGGACGGGAACAAGGGGTCCTAATTAACATGCGTCCTAAATAGTATAGGGACCCCCGTCACCGTCCCGATTAGTTATTAAAGACGGTAAAATATGGCAGAGACCGATAAAATATGGAAACAGAAGGTAAAGAAAGTTACATCTGCAACAAACGGCCACATTTTGCTCAATTGTTTGTTCATCCATTTAACCTGAAAAAAAGCGGTGAGGTTAATATTCTTGGGACATTGGACAAAACAGAAGGTAAAGAAAGTTACATCTACAACAAACTAAAATATGTGATATACAACACTTAGATACATGCCCAACCATTTTTGTAACTATAACCAACACCAAGGACAATGATATATCACTTTCTAATTAGCCTTTACAAAGTAGAGTCTTTGCTCGCACTAGAGTACATAATTGATTGAGATTTACGTGATTATTCAGTTCAGGTCATTTAAAATATGGGACATTGGACAAAACAGAAAAGGGAAACATGATTCATGTAGCTGACCTCAAGTCTTTGGGACGAAAGCTGAGTTGAAATAATTGAAGTCCATACTAGACTTCACAAAAGATGAACAAACCATAATAGTCAGGATTCTATTTTAACTGGAAAAAAATGAATTAATTGCTAGGAAAATGAAAATCTACATATCTAAGGTTGAAATAACACCACAAATCCAAACCTTAGCCCTCACCACAAATCCAACAACGCAAGTGAGACCAATATTAAGGGAAGCCTAATCTCAAGAATACAAACTGAGAGGAAAGATGATCGTACCTGGGTTGGATAGATAATCGATAAAACGTTGGAGGAATCGTTCTCGTCTGGAAATAAGAAAATTGAATTTAAGTACCAATAATAGCAAATATCCCGATTATGTTTCAAAATTGAAGAAGTGAACTAATAATCTGAAGAATACAAACTGAGAGATTGATCGACGCGAACCTGAGAGATTGATCGATGAACGTGGTTGATTTGCTAGAGGGAGAGAAAGAGGTCGCAGCGTATGGAAGAGAGAATAGGGAGAAAAGGAAGAGAGATTGATCGCCGAACGCGATTGATTTTAGTCTTTACGCCGGTTTATTTGCTAGAGGGAGGGAGAGAGAGGTCGCAGCGTATAAAAGAGAGAATAGGGCGAACAGGAGGAAGAAGGGCGAACGGTTTTCTTTTCTTTTTTTCTTTCTTTTTCCGTTTTTTTTAAAGCTTTTTAATTAACAGCGTCCTTTTTTAGGCCCAACGTCGACCCAAATTAAAAGTTAAAGTTGAATGTCTTATTAAGTAGGTAATAGGGACAAGTAATTTTTCTCGACCCAAACATTGATGTCCCTAATAATGACTTTTTTAGTAGTGCTAAAAAGGGTTTTAATTTTCTAGCCGATTTGATTTCCTTGGCTACTATAAAAAGGGAAGAACAACAACAACACAAGACACACGGATTTCCATAATCTCAACACTCCATTTCAGCAGCATATTGAGTATTCTTTTTCTTTGGCCTCCTGCATTGCATCGTTGGTGATATTGTCCAAGCATATGACTTCAGTTCACCGGAGGTACTATTGTGCAACCACCGTCCGGTCCGTCCATTTTATCCTGGGAGACCAATGTCCCGTTTAATCTCAAGCACAACTCGGTGAGGGGACGAATTTGTCTTAAGGAGAGTGTGTCACACACGACTCGAACAACATCAAGAAGATCATCAAACGAATTTTTCTCCTACGGTTTCTCCTCGTTTAATTTTATGTTGTAATTTATTTTTCAATATATTGTAATTCTTTTCTTACTTTGTGCTTATTGTAAGATTTGGTCTAACAGCTGTGATAGTTCAACAAAGTGTGTGTCCATCTCCAACGAGATCGATAATTCGCAGACAACATCCAATTTAAGAGTTGAATTAAGTTCATGATTGTACTTTTTGTCAACTTTTGTTGTTGTTCAAAAAATATTTTCAAATTTGCTCGAGATGATCACATATAAATTTGAATTTTTTTGTACATCTATTTGGGACGGAGGAGGAGTACCTCATAAAAAAAATAGAGATATACCCTAACTTGCTTTGATGCCTTGCGTATGTCTGAAATGGGCCGAGCACTATTCCTGTTGCTCGATTCTCATGCATCATTCCAACGGATAGTAGTGTTCAGTCCATTACGTATTCCTTTTCTTATTTTGTATAGCCTAAACCAAATTGCAAATTGGAGAACCCACTCAACATAAAATTAATTTCGACTAGAGAATTGTTATATAGGCCCGTAAAATTGTTTAGTAAATGTTGAGATATTGACATATCTTGTCAATATCTTTTCCTTTCCTTGTAAATATTGTTTCCTTATTTTAGTATTGTATTTTAGGAAGACTCCTTTGATAAGTAGGAAAGTAGAATGTATAGACAGAATAGAATCCTAGTCAAAGAAGGATTATTGTGTATATATAGGATTGTATTATTCATATTTCTTCAAGAAGTGAAATAACAATTTCCTCTTCACAATTCTCGGTTCTAACATGGTATCAGAGCCCTAGGCAATCAGGGATGACCAAATACAAACCCTTCGCCATGTCCGCCGAAGTAGGTAATAAGAAATTGCTTGGAGATAGTGAGCGGACGTTGCCACACTACCTGACATCAAGCATTGATAGACCTAAGAAGGTTGAAGAAATTAAACAAGGAGGAACTAATGAAAGGACGGATGCAGATTGGGCTCGTCTGATGGGTCTCACACCTGAACGGTGGAATGTTGTTAAGGAGCTTGTGCAGTCAACTGTCTGCACAACTGGTCGCACAACTGGTCGCACAACTAACGCATTGAGTGCGCGAGTCAGCATTGTGCAGATCAATGGAGGAGAAACTTCTATAAGGACGGATGCAGATCAGGCTCGTTTGATGGGTTTCACACCTGAATGGTGGGATATTGTTAAGGAGCTTGTGCAGTCAACTGTCTGCACAACTGGTCGCACAACTGACCACATGGCTGGTAAGACGTACAATTGGCTCATCGATAGCGGAGCTAATCGACACATAACAGGCGACATTTCCTTGCTCAAGAATGTTCGTCAGATCGAGTCTAATCATATAGGTTTGCCTAATGGAAGATATATATTGGCTACAAAAGAAGGCGATGTTACCATCGGATCACACCTAACTTTGAGAAACGTTTTATATGCTCCTGCGTTCAATTGCAATTTATTGTCTATCTCTCAATTGCTAAATGATTCCAATTATGTGGTGCATTTTTCTGATAAAATTTGTGTTATACAGGATCGAGCCACGAAGATTTCGATTGGAACGAGTGAACAAGACGGGGGATTGTACTACTTAAGGGGAACAACAGTGACATAGGCTTGCAATGTTAGAGAATCTGGAAGCTATCAGTTGTGGCATCAGCGACTTGGACATCCGTCAAGTAAGGTGGTTGGTCTATTGCCTTTTATTAATCATGGTAGTATTAATAAAGATGTATGTGGGATTTGTTGCAAGGCTAAGCAAAGTAGGGATAAATTTTTGCTTAGTGAAAGTAAGTCTGATGAAGTTTTTGATATAATACACTGTGATATTTGGGGTGATTATAGAAAACCTGCTTTATGTGTAGCAATTTATTTTTTGACTATTGTGGATGACCGTTCCCATGCCGTGTGGGTTTATTTGATAAAGTCTAAAAGTGATGTCACGCAAATTTTGAAAAATTTCCTTGCCATGGTAGAACGGCAATTTAATAAACGTGTCAAGAAAATTAGAAGTGATAATGGAACGGAATTCACTTGTTTGGAAAAATATTTTCTTGAAAACGGCATTGAACATCACACTACTTGTGTTCGCACGTCCCAACAAAATGGAAGAGTTGAAAGAAAGCATAGACATATTTTGAATGTGTCTCGTGCTTTGATGTTTCAAGCAAAATTACCGATCAAATTTTGGGGGGAATGTGTATTAGCGACAGGGCACCTTATTAATCGGACCCCTTCGGAGTTGTTGAATGGAAAAAATCCCCTATGAAATTCTTTTTGGAAAATACCCTTCTTACAAACACATTAAGGTCTTTGGTTCTCTATGTTATGTTCATTAATCTTGAAGAGATAATGATAAGTTTGCTAGTCGAAGTAGGTGATGCGTATTTTTGGGATATCCTTATGGGAAGAAAGGTTGGTATGTTTATGACCTTGATGAAAATAAGTTGCTTTTTTCGAGGGATGTAGTGTTTGTGGAAAAGGAATTTCCCTTTGCTAGTGATTGGACTGATCCGAAAAAAGCATATACAGCTTCGGACATCTTTCTTTATGAGTCTACAGATGAAATTGCCCATGAAGAAGACAATGTTCTGTTGGGATAGAGGACCAACCGGGTTAGACTTCGGAGCAAAGGGGAGAAAATCGTCTGGGATTTCTGTCGTTGAGGACGGCCGCGCAGACTTGGAGGGCGACCGCGCTCAAGGGGGAAAAGGCGTGGCAATTCTTCTGCCACTCAGGGAGACCACGCTTGGATTGAGAGCGCCCGCGCTGGTGGCTCGGATAAGGGCGTTGGATTCTCTGGACGGTAGCGCGACCGCGCAGGCATAGAGGGCGGCCGCGCTCGGCCCGTTTTTCAGCAGTCCGCTTTTCCTTCTTGGTCTAGGGTTTGGTTTGTTTCCTAGGTTATATATAAGCAATGTTCCGCCCCTTTTCTCATTGTAACACAAATTTACATATTATAGTGCAAGATCCTGGCTTGGTAGTGCCCCCAGACGTAGCCAAACATATTGGTGAACTGGGTTAACAATTTCTTGTGTTCTTCTTTGTGATTTATTTCTTGTGCTTGGTTTTGTGTGCTCTAATCGTTCTTGTAGGTTTGCTTGGTAGTGGAGGGCCATATTCACAACAACTGGTATCAGAGCTCTTGGTTCAAGATCAAGGGAGTTGTTCCAAGCAATCAAGAATGGGCAAGGACAAACAGGCGGTTGAGAAATTCGATGGGTCTGACTACGGATATTGGAGGATGCAGATTGAGGATCTCTTGTACAATAAGGATCTCTATAAGCCTCTGAAGGGTGTCAAACCGGAAGAAGAAGATCAGGAAGAATGGGAACTCATGGATCGGAAAGCCCTAGGGGTGGTTAGATCTACTTTGTCAAAGTGGATTGCAAAGACTACCAAGAAGGCGACAACCACCAAGGAGCTATTGGATTATCTTACTGAGAGATTTGAAACTCCATCTGCTGCAAATAAGGTTGATTTGATACGCAAGATGGGTAGTCTCAAGATGCAAGAGGGAGGATCCTTGGCTAAGCACATCGATGAGTTTATGGATGATATAGACTCATTGACAGCGGTGGAGATCAAGTTCGATGATGAGGTTTATGCGTGCTTGTTGCTAGCTTCTCTTACATCACTTCCACTACTGAGCTACACGTTCTTGTGTACGTTGATGATTTGGTCATTGATGGTAATGATCATGAGGTAATTCGACGCTTCAAAGAATATCTCAGTAAGTGTTTTCACATGAATGATTTAGGATGGTTGAAGTATTTTTTTGGGCCTTGAAGTGGCCACACATCCAGACGGCATCTTTCTTTCTCAACGAAAGTATGCCCTTGACATTCTTTCCGAGGCTGGACTCCTTGACGCTCGACCGGCCCTTACACCCATTGAAAAAAACCATCGTTTGGCCCTGACTGAAGACGATGATTTGCGTGATCTTGAGTCTTTCTGGCGCCTTGTGGGGAGACTTATTTACCTCACCATTACACGCTCGGAATTGTCCTATAGTGTACATGTTCTTGCACAATTTATGAACAAGCCCAAGATTGCTCATTGGACTGCTGCGTTGCGTGTGGTTTGATATTTGAAAGCACGTCCTGGACAAGGCATCCTCTTGAAATCATCTTCCGTGTTACAAATGCGAGCTTATTGTGATTCTGATTGGGCTAGTTGTCCCATCACGCAGTGTTCACTCACTGCCTATTTTATTTTTCTTGGTGATTCACCTGTCTCATGGAAAACAAAGAAGCAAGGTACGATCTCTCGTTCTTCGGCTGAGGCAGAATATCGTTCTATGGCTAGTGCGACATGTGAGCTCAAATGGTTACTTGGTCTTCTTCGATCCTTTGGCATTAGACATGATTCTCCGGTACCACTTCTTTGTGATAGTCAATCTGCTATACATATGGCTCAGAATCCAGTTCATCACGAACGTATGAAGCATATCGAAGTTGACTGTCATCTTGTTCGTGATGCTGTTCACATAGGTGTCCTCACAACTTGATATTTTCACACATCCAAACAGTTGGCTGATGTTCTTACCAAGGCGTTGGGTAGTAAGCAGTTTCTCAATCTACTTGGCAAGTTGGGCGTTTGTGATCTACACGCTCCAACTTGAGGGGGGGGTGTTGAGATATTAACATATCTTGTCAATATCTTTTCCTTTCCTTGAAAATATTGTTTCCTTGTTTTAGTATTGTATTTTAGGAAGACTCCTTTGATAAGTAGGAAAGTAGAATGTATAGCCAGAATAGAATCCTAGTCAAAGAAGGGTTATTGTGTATATATAGGATTTTATTATTCATATTTCTTCAAGAAGTGAAATAACAATTTCCTCTTCACAATTCTCGGTTCTAACAGTAAACCCGTAACATTAACCCCCAAAAATTAAAATAAACCCCTAACTTTCCATTTATATCCCTTATCTCTCACACACCCACACCCACTAACCAAACATAACTCTCTCATTCACCCACACCCATCAACATTTACTGAATTTTAGAGAGAGAGAGAGAGATGGAGAAATCTGAATTTTGGACGACTTTCAATTTCAACTTTAATCAAATTGTCAAACATTGGAAAAGAAGGTAATTTAAGAAGAAGAACAAGAAGACGACTTTCAATTTCAACTTCAATCAAGTTGTCAAACATTGTAAAACAAGGTAATTTTGGTTCAAATCTTGTATATATGTTTGAAAGTTACTTCCTATGGTTTAATTCGTTCAATTATAGTTTCAATTTGAGAATTTTTGGGTTCAATTTGTTTCAAATATGAGTTTGTGGTGGTTCTCCGCCAAAATTGTAGATCTGGTCTGCCAGTAGTGGCCGAATTTACTCAAAAATTCAGTCACACCCGGCCGAACTTCTTGAGTATTTCAGCCACACACAGCCGAATTTCTTGATATTTTTCAGCCACCCCCGCCGATTTTTTTTGACTATTTTCAGCCACTGATGGACGAACTTTTACAATATGATATAACTGTAAGTACGCCAATCCAATTCGCAACCTTTTTAGATGCATTTTAATGTAATAAAATTGCATTAAGGGGCGTTTTGGTAAATTCCCGGCCGATCCCGAGACTTTCGGAAATGTTTCATGAGTTTCCCGCGAAGGAAGTACCTTTTGGTACATTATTCATGCCAAAGGACCTCTTGGAAATAAAACCAGTTGGACTTTTTGGGTATTTTCTCGGAATATTCCAGAAACTGGTTTTGGCGCCAAAAGCGGTTGGACCACCTTGTGTCACGCGACAGCTTGAGGCATGGAAAGTGGACGCGTAAGGTCGTGCGACACACTGAGGTCACCAACTGAAGCCTATAAATAAGACCCTCCCCCTCTCAGAAAAGGGATCCCAACTTGAGCCTACTGTTACTCTGCAGAATTTGCACCGTAACGAAACTCCCAAACACAACTCTCTCTCTCTCTCTCTCCTACCTTCAACCTACCCAATTCCTTCCTATCCAAACCCCTTTCTCAAGCCATAGCACTTGGACCCCTTGCATCAATCCTTCCAGATCAGAAGTGACGAATTGAAGGGTTCTGTATCTTTCTAGATACAGGATTCGTGGAAGCATCAAGGGTAACGATTCTCCAACCTCCCTCTTCTCTCTCTCTCTCTCTCTCTCTTGCTTAATTTCTCATAATTTTAGCATTTACTTCTGTTTGGATTCAGTAATCAGATCCTAGCTATCTGGATTAATGAATCCCAATCGCAATCTCTCTGTTTAACTTGAATAATTCGTGCAATTGAGCTTCTATTGTTGAATATTTGATTGAACTTGGTGTTTGAACCCCAAGGGGGTGTGGATCTACCCATTCCACACTCCCGGGGTCGATTTGGTGTTGTTTCTGTATTTCGTTCGTAATTTAGTTAATCAATTAGATCTGTATAGCTTTCTGTTGATTCTGTGTTCATCCTGTTAGTTTCTGCAGATGGCTTATGTATGTCACGCGACACCTTCGTCTCCAAGTGATCCTGTGTCACGCGACATATATGGTCACTGGTGCGACGTGTCATGCGACATACATGACCTATATGCAGAGACCTCTTTCCTTTGTAATCTATTTTAGATCATTTGTATCAGGGATGTGGCCTCCCTAAATAATGGGCTCACAATCTGTAATTCTCGTTTCATAATTAATAAGATGCATTTTACCACACCTTGGATTTGTTTATTATCAATATTTGCACACACTTTGGATTTGTTTGGATGTTTGATTGAAAGACTCGTCTATGGACGAGGCGTGTTGGGTGAACTCTCGGTTCTTCCCAACACGTAACCTGACCCCCGAAGTCATGTTTTCTCTCTAAAAAAGGTTTTCAATGTTTCCTCTTAAAAACGGCGTGGCGACTCCTTCATTTTCACGAAAAAACAAATTTTCGGGCAAGCGCACATTCAGTGGCGACTCCGCTGGGGAATATACTTGAAAACCTGTTTTTCAAGTGTTAAGTGGGTCAAGCTTTCATTTAATTGAACATCCAATACATCCATTTTTTGTGCATTATTTGATAATCATTTGTGGTTCATACATCTTGTTGATTATGAAACTTGTGAGCCCTTTGTGCTTGTGGTCACTTATTGTGCATTAGTATTTTGTGTTGCTCTTGCTATGGTGGAGCAGGGGCTGATTTGATGATTGCAGAGTTGCTGGTTCAGTGACCATCCAGGTCGTGCGACACCTTTGTCTTTAGATGTCCTGTGTCACGCGACTAAGGGTGGCCACTGAACAGAACATCAGCAGACTGGTTTGAGGGCAGTCCCTTGGATCAAGCGTGACTCAATTGATTGTTGTTCCCTGTATCTCTTGTGTGAGGGTGTGTGTCTTCCTTTTTTTTTCAAAATAAAGAAAAATAAAAAAATAAAAAAATCTTGTTTTTTGTAAATAAAGGAATATAGTCATCCGCATACTACATCACTTAGATTTAGAACCTTCGGGTGCGATTGACGGCATCGCGGACGGCCATGAAATTCGCCTACGCTTGAGTGCCTGAAATCAAACCTAACCCCCTAGTGCGTTATAGTTGGCACCACACTAAACCTTACCCACGGTTGGTTTTTGATACAATGTTTTCATTACAACAAAATGAATTGTTTTGAAAAATAGCATAGGTCCTTATACCTTCCCCCAAAACCTCACACATTGTGGGCATGTTGCCAAATGCAACATGATTTCACGTGGGGATATGTCACTCCCGTGGCATGTTCTAAACGAGAGATCATGCCGCATTGCCAACATGTACCGATGAGAGGTCATGCCGGATTTTTCTTCGAAATTCTTCGAAAAGACCCGTTATGCTGCCCAAATTTCCTTAGAAATTTGGACAAACCTTTTCGTTCCATAAAGGTGTTAGGGTTTGGTTAGGTATCATTACCTATTATATGTTTCAAGACAAAGCATTTGGTGTATTTCGAACGTTGCGTCATTAGGTTTCCCCGAGGTATAGTTAGCATGAATAAAGGCTTATCCTTTCCCAACTGTATTTAGGATTTAAAAGACTAATTTATACTTGAACATAAATAAATTTGTGTTTGTGCGAGTCTGTCTCATTTCTTTTCCTCTCCCGTTACTCGAAATTTCCCTTCAAACACCTTATAAACCCATCTCTACACCTGCAACTACGGCGAGTTGGGTCCGCTCATCCGTTTCGGGAGGTCGTTTGGTCCGTGTGCAAGCAGTTTCAGTTGGTGAAGAATCAGAAATGGCCGGGAATGGAGATGTTTTTTCTGCTCAGTCCGCTGGAGGCTGCTTTAGCCCGAGAGCGCGAGGCCTGTCTGTTGGCTCAGAATGCCAAGGCTCGTGAAGAGGAAGCTCATAACCGCTTTGTGGAAGCCATGAGAGCCAAAGGGATTGCGATACTTCGTCGAGAGGACGGTTCCTATGAGGAGATCACAGAAGACAACCATAATGAGATTGGATCCGCTTCACCTGCTCGGCTATCCGGCCCGATTACAATGCGATGCCTCCCCCAGTAAGCTATGCCTCACGACCCAATCAAGCGTCATCTCCTGGAATGTTTGCGAGTGACCAAGGAAGGTTTATTCTCCCATCTACCCAAGGGTGTAACCAGGTTATCCAGCAAGGTGCTAGCAAGAATGGTGGTCAAGCATCAAATTTCTTCGATCTCACTGCCTCCCCAAATCCCAATGTCCAAGCATCACAGTCTCAGTACGGACCGCAGTTTCAAGCAGGTTATCCCCATCCCCAGTCCAGAGTTTATCCCGACAGCTTCCAGAATGGTCAGTATCGGCTTTCAGGAGATCAAATTTGTCAAGACAACATTCCAAGATACCAGCAGTTTCAGACCCAAGGCAGTGTCCCTCAACCAGCATTGTGTTCTACCCTTACTCAGCATTTATATGGCTCCACTCCGTATTCCGCCCCGTGTATCAGTATAGGTTTCTCTACTCTTGGTCAATTCAGAGGTCAGTCATCGTAGAACAATTCCCAGAATCCTAGTGTGCAGTTTAACGGATATGATTTGTATGGTAACAGAATCCCCAGTTCGGTCAGCATGTTGGACACTAATACCGGAATCCCCAGTACTTTTGGTCTCCCACCAGCAGCTTTGCCCATTGGACCTAATTCTGAATTCCCAGTTCCTTCATCGACAGTGGCTCCCTCTATACCCCAGATTCCAGGTTTTGGCTCCAGAAGTGACGGCTTTTTGAAACCGATGCGGCCAAATTGATAAGTTGACTGTGGGTTCCGGTGGTCTTAAGGTTGTGGATCCCGCCCAAGTAACACCTTTGCCGCACAAGTTTAAAATGCCCAAAATGGATTTCGATGGTACCGCCTGTCCGAAAACTCATATAGATACGTATGTTATGACAATGGGAGCAATGGGTTGCACTCCCGAGTTTATGGCGTCCCTCTTCCATTTAACCTTGAAGGGATCAGCACTCACATGGTTCTTGGCTTTGAAGCAAGAGTGTCGCTCTACGTGGAATCAGATAACAGAAACCTTCTTGGAGAAGTACAAAGGTAACTTGGAATGGCGTACTACTCGGGATGATTTGGTGGGAACTATCCAGAAAGTTGATGAGTCAATTACAGAATTTTACAAACGGTGGAACGCCAAACTTAATGAGCTATCGGAGCCGATACCCCTCCAGGACCAAAAGGATATTTTCTTGTCATGTATTAAGCCAGCACTCAGAGAAGCCATCGGGAAAGGTTGGTACCCAGATCTACGAGAGATGGTAGGAATGGGAGCTAGGAGCGAAAACAGATTGTTCAATCAAACCCCAAGTGAAAACGTCGGTGGCAACAGTGGTAGTGGAGGATATCGATACCGAGCACCCACCCCTATTTCAGCAATGGTGCCGAGGGGAAGGGAAATGACCAAAGATAACAGCATCAACAACCTACAGATAGGAGGCAATAATGTACAGAATGCAATGAGGTTCCAGCCTAAACCGCAGCCGAGATTTGATGATTTGGGAATGTCCACAGAGGAGGTCTTTAACGGATTGCTTCGCACCGGTATGATCAAGCCATTGGAGAATTATAGTCCTGCTCGTCCTAATCCCCATATGGATGCTAGCAAGTACTGCCGGTTTCACCAGTTCCCAGGACACACCACAAATTCCTGCATTACCCTCAAAAAGATAATTCAAGGTTTGGTGGATGACAAGAAAATTGAGAAATCTCCTCGCCCGAATGTGGTCAATAATCCTCTGCCGAACAACAACGTGAACCTTATTGACGGTGGGCAAGATTACTTTGTTAATGTAATAGAGTTTGAAAAGTCAATAGTTGGAAATGATAGCAACGGTTGTAATGAGAATGTGGCTGATGTAATCTCATTTTATGGTGAAATGAAAGATAATTTCTGTTATGTCTTGTATCTTGATGATTTATATGATTTGAATAATGTTGCTGATCTTGATGATTATGAAGAACATGTGGTTGCCAATACTATATCCTCCATGACTCCTAGAGAATCCCCAATTTCTCTAGAGGAACTCATGATAGCGGCCAATGTAGAGGCTCATTTGTCTATAAATGAGATAAGGCAGGCTGCATGGCCTTATAGCACTCGTCCTGTTCCAATTTCGCTAGCAGAGCTCAAAGAAGCCAGCAGGGAATTTGTAGTTGATGATCACCAAGATGTTAATCTGTTCACTCGGTCAGGGAGAATGTTAGGAGTGAACAATCCAGATCCATCGGGGAAAGGTAAAGCAGTTGTGGTCCCTAATCCTCAGTCATCTCAGAATCTTTGCAGATCAGCAGAAGACGAAGAAGTTCAAGAAGACCCGATCCTAACACAGTTAAAGAGAACACAAGCCGACATCTCTTTATGGTCTTTACTCACATCCTCCTACCCTCACAAACTGAAGTTGGAAGAGGCCCTGTCCAAAATGAAAGTATATTAGTCAATGCCACCCCAGACGAAGCATGTCAACTGATTGGGACTGCACAGTATGGAAACATCATTACTTTTACGGATCTCGACTTGCCTGCTTATGGTGCAAAGCATAACGAGTCCCTACACATCACAGTGCCCTTGGAAGGACGGCGGATTCCCCATGTGTTGATAGATAATGGGTCAGCTATGAATGTGCTCCCGGCCAAGATGATGAGTATGTTGGACATCAATGTGCAGAACCTTAGACCATCCAATCAAACCATAAAAGCCTACGATTCCACGTCCAGGGCGGTATTGGGAATAGTTGCTTTAAATTTGATGTTTGGGCGTAAAGAGATGATGGTCGAATTTCAAGTTATCGATATTCCAGTCACTTTCTCAGCGCTATTGGGCAGACCTTGGATTCACGAAATTGGAGCGGTAGCCTCCACTCTTCACCAGTTCTTAAAATTTGTACAAGATGGGGTGCTGACAACGATTTATGGCGATAGTGTTACGATTGGAGAAACCGGCACCAACACCGTACCAGTGATGGAAATTAAACTCGATCAGGAGAACTTGATGCTTAGCGGTTTTACAATAGAGAAGCCTAAAGGGCAGGTCTGCACCATAGATTTGACGACATCTTCAGACAAGATTCCTCCTGTGTTGAAAATGATGAGAGGCATGAGCTATATCCACAGATGAAATTTGGGAAAATGTCAACAGGGACCATGTCACCTTATGATACCAGAAGCCAAGAGGAATAAGCTAGGCCTTGGGTATGCTGTGACGAAAGAAGATAAGGCGTACGACAAAACTGAAGCCTTTAAGGAAAGGATGACCTCAGCGGCTGGTAAGAAGTACAAAAAGCCTGAGATGCGCCCATACAGTTGGTCCCTGAATAAGCATTTTGTCAAAGAAGATGGAGATATGTTTGTTTGCCCGGAAGCGAGTTGAGCCAAATGGAAGATCGAGGTGAAGCAGGTTTAAAGAGTTTGTTTTGAATGAGCCCACGATATGCAAGATCCGCGGTGCTTGACCACAGTGGATATTGATGGTGACTTGGCGAGATTTGTTTAAGAGCCGAGGGCATCGAGCCCAAGGAGGCCGAGAGATTTGATTGACTTTTCCTGCGATAACGAGGTGGTGGCTATGATGGAATTTGAAAAGGAGCCGGTTGCGAGCTAAGCATGTTGGAGACAGTGGCGAGAGAGACCTCTACGAGGTGGACTTCGTTCCAAGGACCAATCGGCGACGGGGAGACTATGATTGAAAAACTTGGGCTCAAGCCTCGTCCTTGTCCTTCCGAGTCTAAATTTGTTCCTCGTGTCCTGAGTCGGTCTCCTGAATCTCTTGTTATTGAATTCGAGTCTTCCGACCGGTCTGATGTCCTCACGACAGAAGACCATCTTCGAGTTGTAAACACTGTGTTTCCCTATGCTCTGAATAAAATGGTTGACCTTTCTGAGTATCCTGTGATTGCAAATCTAACAATTGAATGCTTAACAAGAAATAATCATCGAGATTTAAAAATAATTAAGCCTAATTCAATTGAAGTTAATGCAGACTTAATAGACGAGCAAATTTTAGAAAATGATTCAAAGCAGGTTCTCGAACAAAAGGAAAGTCGGGCCCAAGCTGCCGATGAGATATTGACAACGGTGAACACAGGAACAGTAGAAGAACCCAAAGAAACACGGATTGGTAGCTTCTTCTCCGGAGATGAAGCGAGTTGCCACTGGTTGAGCTGCTTAAAGAATATATGGACGTCTTTGCTTGGTCTTACAAAGATATGCACAGGGGATACTTCCATCGTAGAGCACCGGATTCCTCTAGATCCGAAATTTAAGCCGATCAAACAGAAGTTGAGGCGGATAAAACGGAGTGGTCCTTGCAGGTGAAAGAAGAAATCGAAAAACTCCTACGGGTGGGCTTCATCAAGGTAATTGAATATCCGACTTGGTTGGCCAACATTGTGACAGTGACGAAAGCTAATGGAAAGGTTCGAGTCTGTGTAGATTTCCGAGATCTTAATAAGGCTAGTCTCAAAGATGACTTCCCTTTGCCCAATATTGATATAACCGTAAACTTTGAAGTCAAATCCTTTGTCGACGGTTTCGCAGGCTACAACCAGATTAAGATGGCTGAGGAAGATCAGGGCAAGACAGCGTTTACAACTCCATGGGGTACTTATTGTTACACAGTAATGCCATTTGGTCTGAAGAATGCTGGGGCTACTTACCAGAGAGCTGTCACTACCCTGTTTCACGACATGATCCACAAGGAGATTGAAGTGTATGTAGATGACATGATTAGTCACTCGAAAGGGTCAGATGGACAGCATTTCATTGATTTGAGGAAATTCTTCAACAGACTTCGAGAGCATTCCATGAGGCTAAATCCCGCCAAGTGCACCTTTGGGGTTATTCGAGGTAAAGTCCTGGGGTACATGGTCACAGAGCGCGGAATTGAAGCAGATCCCAGAAAGATTAAGGCGATCATCGAAATGAAGCCCCCCAGAACTGTCTCTGAGGTAAAAGGATTCATGGGTCGATTACAGTACATCAGCAGGTTTGTCAACCAGCTAACCTCCATGTGTGAGCCGATCTTCAAGTTACTCAAGAAGAATCAGGAAGTGGTTTGGAACGAGGAGTGCCAATTAGCCTTCGAGAGGATCAAAGCTTACCTCATCAATCCTCCCATCCTTTGTCCGCCTCACGAGAGCAAGCCTTTACTGCTATACTTGAGCCATCACTGAAACACGGCCCACCGGGGCTATGCTAGCACAAGAGAAGAAGGATTCAAAGATTGAGAATGCCATTTATTTCGGTCGATCGCAAGTTCCAAGGTAGTGAGTTGAATTACTACGCCCTCGAGAAGACATGCGCGGCCTTAGGTGCAGGTGGTCGGAAAGTTAAAGCACTATATCTTTGTCCTTCCCCAGTGCATTTGGTTTCCAAAATGGACCGATCAGATACTGTTCCAAGGTGATAGAGGCAACATTTCCACAGTTGGCGAAGTGGACCTTCTTTTTATGAATTTGACATCAAGTATGTAATCAGGAAGTCAATCAAGGGACAAGCTACGCGAGATCGGTTGGCGATTTCCCGGTCTGAGAACCTCGAGGACCGGATCTCCGGTTTCCGAGATGAAGGGATTCTTGCTATAGAAAGCGATAGCAGTGTGGCAGTTGTTCTTTGATGGAGCAGCTAACAAAAGAGGGAATGGCATCGGGATGGTACTGGTAGACCCGAACGATATGCATACCCCTATAGCTATCAAGCTGAACTTTTCAGTTACCAATAATGCGGCTGAGTATGAAGCTTGCATAGCTGGTCTAGAAGCTGCCCTAGAACGACATGTGGAAGAATTGGAAGTGTTCGGTGATTCCCAATTGATAATTAATCAGGCTGCCAACAAGTAGAAAATCATAGATCCATGTCTCCAGAAATACCATTCTTACATTATAGAACTCGCTGGTCAATTCAAGGAAGTGTCATTCCAATTCCTACTACGAGACAAGAACAGATTTGCTGATGCCCTGGCCACTCTAGCTTCTTTGGTAGAAATCTCGGAAGGAAAGGCGATCAAACCATTCAGGGTTGGTTGGCGAGAGAGCCACACACCTTTGCTATGAAATAGAGGTCGAAGCGGAGTCGATGAGTAGTGGTACAGTCAGATTTTCCAATATCTCAAGCATGGTGAAGCGTCTTTCCCCATTGACAAAGAAGGAGATTTGAAAGGTATTCATGCCAAGAGCCTGCAAGCGTTGAAAAGGCTATCAGCTCAGTACGTCGTGCTCAGCAATGAATTGTGGAAGAAAAGGGAAGGATGCCCTCTCCTGCTTTGTATCAGCAAGGAAAAAGCCCAAAGAGTAATGGAAGGCGTTCATAACGGTGCTGCGGACCTCATATGAACGCTCGATCCCTCATGCATAGCATCATTAGGGTTTGAGTTACTTACGGATTACTATGGAGACGGTGCATCCAATTTGTGCGGAACTTGTGATAAATGTCGGCGATTCTCCAATTTGAACCATATCCCTCCTCATGACCTCTCTTGTATGACAACTCAGTGGCCTTTCGCAACATGGGGTATTGACGTCATTGGGAAGATAACTCCATCCCAGGGAGCAATGGGCACTCATTTGTTTTGGTTGCAGGTGGATTACTTCACGAAGTGGGTAGAAGGCTGCGTCTTATAAAGTGCTCACGACTAAGAAAGTGGCTCGCTTCATAAAAGAACAGATTTTGCCGCTACGGAGTCCCAAATGAGATTATTTCCGACAATGGAACCCATTTCGAAGGAGAAACCGATAGGTTACTCACCGAATACGGGGTCAGCGCCATAAATCTTCACTTAGTACGGTGCCTCCCGGAGGCGAATGGTGTTGTTGAAGCCGCCAACAAGAATTTGGAAAGAATCATTAAGAAGATGGCCGAACGAGGAAGGGATTGGCCAGAGAAGCTACATTTAGCATTATGGGGCTACCGCACTTCTATTAGAACTGCCACCGGTGCAACCCCATACGCTCTGACTTACGGAATGGAGGCCGTCATGCCCATTGAGCTAGAGATTCCTTCCCTCAGGGTTTTGCTTGAAAATGAGGTGAACGAGATTGAATGGCTCCAAAGTAGATATAATGAATTGGCTCTGCTGGATGAACGCAGATTAAAAGCCATAGAGCATAACAGGGCATATCAGAGAAGAATGGCCCGTGCTTTTGATAAGAAAGTGAAGCCCAGGGACATCAAGGTTGGTGACTTGGTCCTTAAGATGAAGCCCTCAAATCAGAGCAGTGCGTTGGGCAAATGGGCGCCTGTTTGGGTTGGACCGTTCCTAGTAAAGAAAATATTCTCCGGAGGAGCTATGCAGCTGACAGATTTGGATGGCAACCCATTTCTGCACCCCGTCAATGGCGACAAGTTGCGGAGGTACTATGTATGATTGAGTCTTTCCCCCTCTAAAAAAAATGTAAATAATAATAAAAAAAAAGAAAAGAAATGAAATGAAAATAAAGGCGCAACAAAATTGTCCCAGATGAGACTGAAAACCTCTCAAAAGGCAGTCCATGCAAAAATAAGGGACGCGCCCGGTGCTAAAGAATATACCCAGCTAGATCGAAAACCCTAAAAGGGCGGTCTAGGTAAAAAACAGGGTCGCACCATGTCCCCCTTCTATCTTCCCCTTTCTTAAACACAAAAGTTAATTGAGTCGAACTACGAAGACCTGAGCCCCTTAGTTCTCTTACAAAAGGGGAACGTAGGCAACCACTTGTGGTTCGGTCTAAAATTGCTGCAAAACTTCTTGTCCTGCTAAAATGTGTTTTGATTACAGTTCCAGAGCTTTTCAAAGGTTTGTTTGGAGTTAATATTTTTGTTGATGAGTTCAAGCACGGCCCATTTTTTGACTCGAATAACTTGCTGCGAATAAAATCAATAATTTTTTTTTAAAACAATCTATTTCGTCTGCATTAAGTAATTAAAGGATACTCAGTTTCCATACAAATAAATCCTACCCTCAGAAATAAAAAAAAAGAGTCTCCTATCTCTCAGAAAAGTGTCTAGAGATTCGTCCCCGCTCCCGAACTCGTTCCTCTGTCCTTCCTTTTCCTCGGTCCCCGAGAGGTCTTTGGCTTAGGAATGTCAAATAAATCGGTTTGAGTCCGTCCCAATTCTGGAATAACGCGTGTCGGTGGTTCAATCGAGACCCGCCTCCTCGGCGACCTAGCAATCCTCTCCCCGCCTCAATGCCTCTGCGAGCCATCACTTACGGATCATCCTCAAAGCATCTTTTCCAAGGACCAAATACAAGGCATTAATCATTGGTCGATGACATTCCTATGTTGCCTCGGATGAAATCCCCAAATTTCGATGAAGTCACGATGAAATTGACACTCCCGGGAGCAACCTCTTTGTTATAATGTTCCATTGAAAAGTATCGATCTTGACCAAAGGAATCGCTTATACGCCAAATAAGGGCCGCTGGTTTTCTCTACTAAGAAGACAGGTGCGAGAATGAAGCGGACCGACTTTTAAAAGGGCTGTTACGAGCATCCCTCGCCGTGCGACACAAGCAGCCAACAGATATGACATGTTGGGCGACATACTTTGGGCGATAGGCAGACATTGTGGAAAAGCCTACGGTGGTTACCCCGAGCATTTTCCAACTTGCCGTTGCCATAACACCCCCTTACCCTCATACACATACCCACGAAAATACACGGGAGAGGACCCCTACTATACACTGCACGTCCGAAACAATCCCAAAACCCCATGTATAAACGACAAAGGCGACCTTTAACCCAATAATCACATTTGCTCTCCCGAGCAGAGCGGACTCGCGCAAACCAAGCTAACATAAATTAATCTTTGCTAACAAGATAGGTTTATTTAGGCATAGCGCTGGGAGTTGTTGTTTTACCCTCGCAGGTACAATAATCAATTGAGTCTCAAAACTGGCCCTCACACCAAATTGAGAAAGGAAAAGAAAAAGCAAAAGGCCTATATCTGTGATAGCCCCCAAGCAGAGCTCAGCAAGACCAGCAGCCCCACAATCCCAAAAAAAAAAGAAGCCAATTCCCCAGAAAGCAGAATCCCCGGCTTGATGAACAAATTCCCAGATACCAGTAGCCTCGAGGCACAGGAAAGAAGCAAAGTCCCCAGTTTCCCAAGTAAAACCCAGGACACAAAAGAAAAGCGACAATCAACAAGGACCGTTCAACGACAAAGAACAGAACAGAACAGAAGAAGTAGTGTGAGACCCCTGGCAGCTACATTTATCCCCAACAGAGCAGAAAATAGATAGCGTGAGACCCCCGGCAGCTATACTCATCCCCAGCAAAGAAGAAGAGAAGTGGTATGAGACCCTCCGGCATCCACGAAGAGAAGCAGCAGTAGTGTGAGACCCTCCGGCAATTACCCTGCATTAGAGAAGTGCTATGAGACCCCTGGCATCCACAAAAGACCCGGTTGCGGCATGAGACCCTCCGGCGGCTACAACTCGTCGGCGCGGTAGTGTGAGACCCTCCCGGCAACTACTGCATTAGAGAAGTGGTATGAGACCCCCTAGCACCCACAAAAGACCCGGTTGCGGCATGAGACCCTCAGGCGGCTACAACTCGTCGACGACGGTAGTGTGAGACCCTCCGGCAACTACCCTGCATTAGAGAAGTGGTATGAGACCCCTGGCATCCACAAAAGACCCGTTGCAGCATGAGACCCTCCGGCAGCTACAACTCGTCAACAGCGATAGCATGAGACCCTCCGGCATCTACTCGCAAATACCAGTTGCAGCATGAGACCCTCCGGCAGCTACAACCTGGTGTGAAAGAAAGTTACTAGCCAACCGCAGTAGAAGTCACAGGTAAGCACAGCAAAGGTATGAAGACACATTTCTACCCCTTTCTTGCTTGTAGTTAGTCTTGGTTTCTCCCTAACTACGATTTGGCTTGATTCCCTTCTTAAAGGGATACGTAGGAATCCTTTCTCAGAAAGGTCCAGCCATTAGACTCCCCGATTCACCCTTCTATCCCGTTACCTTATCCCTTGATGCTCATTGGGATTGGGTCTTATTTTATCGACAACCCCACTTTTTCCAAAAGTGACGTTGCCGAGGGGCTCTGTAAGTACGCCAATCCAATTCGCAACCTTTTTAGATGCATTTTAATGTAATAAAATTGCATTAAGGGCGTTTGTGAATTCTAGGCCGATCCGAGACTTCCGGAAACGTTTCATGAGTTTCCCGCGAAGGAAGTACCTTTTGGTACATTATTCATGCCAAAGGACCTCTTGGGAATAAAACCTGTTGGACTTTTTGGGTATTTTCTCGGAATATTCCAGAAACTGGTTTTGGCGCCAAAAGCGGTTGGACAACCTTGTGTCACGCGACAGCTTGAGGCATGGAAAGTGGACGCGTAAGGTCGTGCGACACACTGAGGTCACCAACTGAAGCCTATAAATAAGACCCTCCCCCTCTCAGAAAAGGGATCCCAACTTGAGCCTACTGTTACTCTGCAGAATTTTCACCGTAACGAAACTCCCAAACACAACTCTCTCTCTCTCCTACCTTCAACCTACCCAATTCCTTCCTATCCAAACCCCTTTCTCAAGCCATAGCACTTGGACCCCTTGCATCAATCCTTCCAGATCAGAAGTGACGAATTGAAGGGTTCTGTATCTGACCAGCTACAAGATTCGTGGAAGCATCAAGGATAACGATTCTCCAACCACCCTCTTCTCTCTCTCTCTTGCTTAATTTCTCATAATTCTTGCATTTACTTCTGTTTGGATTCAGTAATCAGATCCTAGCTATCTGGATTATTGAATCCCAATCGCAATCTCTCTGTTTAACTTGAATAATTCATGCAATTGTGCTTCTATTGTTGAATATTTGATTGAACTTGGTGTTTGAACCCCAAGTGGGTGTGGATCTACCCATATCCACACTC
This sequence comes from Adenophora triphylla var. japonica, assembly GCA_022495995.1. Taxonomy (NCBI): domain Eukaryota; kingdom Viridiplantae; phylum Streptophyta; class Magnoliopsida; order Asterales; family Campanulaceae; genus Adenophora; species Adenophora triphylla. Next base: position 189,935 of record JAFEMH010003185.1, on the reverse strand, counting down.
CCGGGGTCGATTTGGTGTTGTTTCTGTATTTCGTTCGTAACTTAGTTAATCGATTAGATCTGTATAGATTTCTGTTGATTCTGTGTTCATCCTGTTAGTTTCTGCAGATGGCTTATGTATGTCACGCGACACCTTCGTCTCCAAGTGATCCTGTGTCACGCGACATATATGGTCACTGGTGCGACGTGTCATGCGACATACATGACCTATCTGCAGAGACCTCTTTCCTTTGTAATCTGTTTTAGATCATTTGTATCAGGGATGTGGCCTCCCTAAATAATGGGCTCACAATCTGTAATTCTTGTTTCATAATTAATAAGATGCATTTTACCACACCTTGTTTATTATCAATATTTACACACACTTTGGATTTGTTTGGATGTTTGAGTGAAAGACTCGTCTATGGACGAGGCGTGTTGGGTGAACTCTCGGTTCTTCCCAACACGTAACCTGACCCCCGAACTCATGTTTTCTCTCTAAAAAAGGTTTTCAATGTTTCCTCTTAAAAACGGCGTGGCAACTCCTTCATTTTCACGAAAAAACAAATTTTCGGGCGAGCGCACATTCAATAACTCACTAATTAATGCTTAGATGTTGATTTCATGTTAATATTATGTTTTAAGCTTGTAAATATCATTTTATGATGTTAAAATGATGAAAATGTGATAGAAAGTGTTTGAGTTTGATATTATATGATATGAAATTGTATTGAGTTTGATTTTTAGAATATGATCTGAAATATTATTTACCATGTCATTTAAGTAATGATATGATATGAAATTGTATTGAGTTTGATTTTTGATGTTTTATTTGTAGTTAAACAGATGTTTACAAGAAAACGTCCAACTGCTTACGCTATGAAGCAACATGAAGTCTCACGTAATCAAGGGCAATTATCTACGCAAAACATTGATTCTGATCGAGTTGGGGATGCATATATTGTTCCTATACATTCGGACTATAATGAATAAGGATATCAACATGAAGCCAGGCATTCAATGTATCATGAAGATTATGAAGGCAGATATTATGTATATAATGAAGATGAGGATAATATGGAAACCTCACCTCATATGAATGTTCCTGAGACTCAAAATAACAGTGACCCGAAAGATGAGGATGCAAATGAGGATGACATCGAGGGAGGTGGGGTGATATCTCATTTCCCGGTGGCCCGAGGTACAAATATTTACTCATTTCCTATAAAAACACACGTAGCAAAATACATATGGGAGGGTAAAGATGATCGTACATTGAAATATATTAACCATATCGGGAAGTTGAAGAAGTGGAAGTTGGATATTGAGAATTTGTTTGAGCCGGTTCAAAATATTATTGGTAGTTCCGATCTTTTGTGCTTACTTAGTGGAGTGTATGACAACGTAGATAAGACGTTGGTTAACGCTTTGTGGAGCGATGGCACCCGGTTTCATATGCCATTTGGGGAGATTATCATCAATCTAGAGGATGTGTCTTGTCTTACGAGACTTTCGATTATATGTCTACCTTTGTTTGGGAGTCTCGCTTATTATAGCCGGTCACTAATTAATAAAGTTGTTGAGTTTTTGAGAGTGACAAAAAAGTGGCTAAAGATGGAATACCTTCCAAAGGGGCACTGGCAAATCTTGAATGGCTTAGAACAAAGTTCTCACCTAATTTGTACTCTTCAGACCCCCTAAAAGCTGCGTCTGCTGCGAATGCATATCTCTTATACTTATTGGGCTGTACAATTTTTTCGGATAAAATCGGGACGTGTATTAGCGCGAGCTACCTCGATTTATTTAGAGATGAGGGGGAAATTAGTGATTATGCTTGGGGAGTCGCAGCGTTAGATTATCTATACCGGAAACTAGGAAAATGATCGAGGTATAATTGTCATCAGATTTCTGGCTACTTAACTTTGTTAAAGGTATGGATTTATGAAAGGTTTCCTGCGTTTAGTAACGGTTTTAACAACTCTTATCTACCCAATTTACCGCTAACATTGAAGTGGCTAGCACCGAGGGCTCAACCAGCGACACTTGTCTCCGTGCAAGTTAAGAGGCAACATATTGACATAATAAAGGACACGAAGGTAAGTATTATTTATGTAGCATTTTTGTCATGTTTTTATGTTTTTTTAAATGAAAATATATTAATTTTTTATTTTTTAGTGATTTGGATGTCGTATAAAGGTATTCGTACTCAATATCCTTTTTCCAGAGCCGCTATTTATCAAAGACCTATAGTTGCCACGTGGATCCACATATTCCTGATCGGGTCTTGACACAGTTTGGCTTTGTGCAAACAATACCAAGCAGTTCACTTGAACTAGGGATGACGAGAGGAGATAAGAAGTCTTTGGTGTGGTGTTTTCCCAATCATTCTCCTTTTGGAAGTCGCATTGCCTTAATAAACGCTCATTCCGAAAATGTCGAGTGCCACAAGAGACTTCCGATTATTATCTGCAATGATACTCTACTTATTCCCATCCTATTGTGCACCCCATAGCTTAAAGAGCTCATGCTGTAAATAGTACAACTGAAATTGATACCCCAAATCCGTGGGATATGATCATGAATATACGGGATGTGATGATAGCTATTGTTGAAAGCTGGACAGGCGGATATCACTCGATTAGTGCACATGAGGCTATGTAAGTCATCTTTAGATCAATCGCAGCAACATGAATCCCATCAACGCCATCAACTTCTCAGGGTATAAGAAAACGACATTAAATTTGTATTATTTGGTATTTGTTTTATGTTACTAAAACAATGTTTGACGAATTATATTTATTTTTTGTATTTGGTGTTTGTGATTATGTTTGTAATATTTAGTCTTTGTATTATATTTGAAAAACTTCTAAAGTTTGAACAATTTTTCAGGTTTGTATTTTGTTTGAATATATTTTAATTATTTAAGCAAATTAATGAAAAATATTCTACATTTTCTTGTCTATCCAAAAATAATTGACATGTTTTTAAATAAAAATAATAATTCTATTTCAATTTTACCACAATTCTCAGATAAAAACAATGTTATTTACCCAAATAATAGCCCAAAATATTTTAATTTTTTTGCCTAAACTATAAAAGTTCGGCCAGTAATAAGCGAACTAATCAAAGAATTCGGCCAGTACCTGCCGAAAAGCCTTCTTCTGTTCGGCCACTACCTGTCGAAAGTTCTATTTAGGGAACTTTTTGTGATTTTTTTGTAAAACTCATGTCAAAATAATGTTATACACCCAAATAATAGCCCAAAGTTTTATTATTTTTTTTTGCCTAAACTACAAAGGTTCAACTAGTACTGACCGAATCAATCAAGAAATTCGGCCAGTACCAGCCGAAAATCCTTCTTCTGATCGGCCAATGCCTGCCGAAAGTTATATTTAGGGCACTTTTAGAAATATTTTTGTAAAACTTATTATGTCAAAACATTTTTGTATACATAAATGTTAGGCCAATATATTTTAATTTTTTTTCCTAAGTTACAAAGGTTCGACAAGTACTGACCGGAATAATCAAAAAATTCGACCGGCCCGAAATTATTGAGACAGTCGGCCAATATGCTTGAACCAGGCGAATGTAGTTTTTTTTTTCTGTTTTTTAAGTTGGGAAATGTGTTTCCTTTCATTTGAAAGTTAATTTAAAGTTGGTAAAATTTTATAAATTTATGAAATTATTATATAATTTTAAATGAAAGTTACCCATAAATGAAAATTACCTAAAGAAATGTAACAAAACAAATCATAACATTTATTATGAATTACATCATTTAATATCAATTACTTGAGTTGATTTATAGATATTTGTATCAATCGTTCATAATAATAGGCTAGCCATCCGATTACACATTAATGACATTTTTCATACCATTTCTACGGAAGTGGTGGTAATGGACATCCTTTATTCAATTTTGCATGAATCTAATGATTACCGTTGACATATGCAATACAAATCAGATTTGGTTTGTGTGGCTTTGATTTTTGTAAAGGGAGAAAGGTCAAATACAATGTGTTACTCAAAATCACTAAAGCAACGTTGAATGCATTTCCAACATCGTAACCCATTTATGCAGCGTTAAACCAATGTGTTTCTCCACATGGACCATCATACCAGTTGAGAGTGAACAATACTTTCGCCACCCTATCCTTGGCCATGAATAATTGAGCATATGAAATTACCCGGATTGGGTGGGCTGCGCGCGAGCGATTGTCTTTCGCGGTGTTTGGGACCTCGCTTTCGGGAAGGAAATGAGTCGCCACGCGGTTTTGTATTTTGAGCCCAAACGTTGAAAATGGCTTTGAAAAAGTGTCGTTTTGTATTTTGAGGCCAAACTTTGGAAATGGCTTTGAAAAAGTGTCGTTTTGTATTTTGAGCCCAAACTTTGTAAATGGCTTTGAAAAACGTGTCATTTTGTATTTTGAGCCCAAACTTTGGAAATGGCTTTTTAGTACCAGAGATTGATAGGTTCGGAGGTCACGTTACTGTGAACGTGGTGCCCAAAGATTGCGGCGCTTTTTCTTTGTTTTTGAACCGCTTTCTCGTGTAAGGGGTCACCGCCTCACATCGGTTTGAAGACATCCGGTTTAAATTGAAAAACGGAGTCGCCACGCCATTTTGATTTCCTTAAAACTTTGAAAAAAAGGATTAGGGTCCGGAGGTTAAGTTACCCCTTGGGAAGAACGTTTAGCGTTCACCCAAGAAGCCTTGCCGAAGCAAGTCTTCCAAGATCCAACCTCGTGCTTGCCTTTGTGCTTTCGTGTGTGGGATGTGATTTGAAAAGGGAGGGAATGTGCCAAGTGATCTTCCGGACGTATAAACCATGAGTTGGTTATCGCTCGGGATTCCTTGGATTTTGATATGTTCGGAACTTTGATCCCGTGCTCATCTTGGACTTACGGTCATCATTAAGTGACTTTTGGTCACATGTGATCGGAATAGGGACGCCTCATTTTATAGTCCAAGAATGAGACTCTTTAGAAAGAAAGGACCTTTGCCCATCAATCCTACATCTTGAGACGATTTGAGCTTGATAGGGACATTTGTGCTCATCTCAAGTGATGATCGGAGATGTAGGGGCTCAAGTTCATCCGTTTCTAAATGGATTTTCGACTATGGCATCTTTATATGGAGGAAACGATGTAAAGATATGACCTTTACACCGTTACGCCCCAAGAGATGCTTTAAGTACCAAAAGGGACTAAGGGGAGGGGTATAAAGATTGGATCTTTATACTCATCATATGCCTTTTTGTGCCTTAAGAAGGTCACTAGGCAATCCTTGGATAGAGATCCAACCATGAGGGACATGGGAGAATGCATTCTAAAGTAAAGATGACATTTTTAATGTAAAGATGACATTTTTATGCAAACATGTGTAAGGAACACTATGAAAGCTAAGACTAGGAATGTAAAGGGAGGACCTTTATGGCTTTCCTATGTCCTTTAAGAACCATTTAGGTGGACAATCCTTGGAAGCAAGGTCTATGAGAAGGGGATGACATTTATGTAAGTAAAGATGACATTTTTAATGAAAAGATAATATTTTATATGAAAAAGATGACATTTTCACATCATCATGTGAGAGATCCACCCTAGAATAAGCCATTTATGGTCTTATTGTTCATCCTTGGGATGGATCCTCCATGAATCCTATGTGATAGGGGAATGGGGGGAGTATTATGATCTACATAGTAAAGACTTGATCTTTATGGCAAGAAATCACATATAAAGTAAGTAAATAGCAATATAAATAGCAAGGAGCAATATAACAAGAATAACAAGTATATTTCAAAGAGGAAAGGTGGAGAAGTTACCAATGGTGGTGTTCCTCTATCTCCCTTGAAGATTTCCTAAGGAAGGAGTGACTTTGGAGGGATTTTGGAGAGGAGGGAGGTGATTTTGAGAGGGTTTTGCTCTCTGAAAACTCGTGGTTCTATTTTGGCAGAGTAACAGTGCTAAAATTCCCCTTTTAAAATGAATAGAGGAGGCCTCTATTTATAGGCAGATTTGTGCTTCCTAATGAAGCCGTGCGGCATTAACAACTTGCTAATGAAGCCGTGCGGTCTTATCCTTTAATGACTCAGCCTGATTCTAGAACCATGCAAGGTGGCATTCTAGAAGCTCTTTCCAGCGAGGGACTACGTGAAATTTTAATTCCTAACAAGTCCTTCGCCCCTCGAAAGGTTTGGAAAAGTTCCCGAATTGCCCCTAAACTTTAGGAAAGTCCGGGAAATTGCCGGGAAACTTAACTGGAAGGCATGAGCCAGATTTGGGTACTTACAGAAGCCCCTCGGCAATGTCACTTGCAGGGCAAGTGGGGTTGTCGATAAAAAAGGAACCAATCTGGCAAACTATCGAGACGGATTAGGTGACCAAGGTGGTCGAGTGGCTGAACCTTTGGAATGCTACCTACGTATCCCGGAGGAATCAATCCATGATCGTAGTTCAGAAAAGATCCACTGGGGAAAGGGGCATCATATCTGACGAATTGGTTGAACCTAAAGTAGGCTACCTACGTATCTCGGAGGAATCAAGTCAGGTCGTAGTTCGGAATCCACTGGGGAATGGCGAAGAGAAACTGATATCTTGCTAGGAAGATGGAAGGAAAGTGACCTAGGAGGTCAAATGGTTGATCCTACTGGGGATATGCCAGATGAAGGAAGTGACCGATGTGGTCGAATAGCTGGACCTTCATGAGGGGCTACTTCACCACTTAGGAGTGATGAAGGAACAGGGTGACCAATGTGGTCGGATGGCTGGATCTTTATGAAAGGCTCATGCACCACTGAGGAGCGATGAATGAAAAGGGAGACCAATGTGGTCGGATGGCTGGATCTTTATGAAAGGCTACCTATGTATCCTGGAGGAATCAAGCCTTGGTCGTAGTTCAAGTTTCACTAGATTAGTTAGGAACAATGTCTAGGATCCTTGAGGTTTTGACGATTCGTGGAGGAGTCACCTGATTGACAATTAATGGAGGTTGTCACCTGGTTGACAATTAATGGAGGTTGTCATCTGATTGACAATTAATGGAGGTTGTCACCTGATTTGACAATTAATGGAGGTTGTCACCTGATGAAACTAAAGCTTACGTCGCTATCGAGGATATAGAGGTAGCTGAAGTCGGGAAACTAAAGCGTACTTCACTATCGAGGAGATAGAGGTAGCTAAAGTTTGGAGAAACTGAAGCGTACTTCACTATCTAGGAGTTAGAGGTAGCTAAAGTTTGGAAAACTGAAGCGTACTTCACTATCGAGGAGATAGAGGTAGCTAAAGTTTGGAAAACTGAAGTGTACTTCACTATCGAGGAGATAGAGGTAGCTAAAGTTTGGAGAAACTGAAGCGTACTTCACTATCTATGGGATAGAGGTAGCTAAAGTTTGAGTTTTGACAATTCGGAGGATGTCACCTTGCGTTATTTCGTTATAACGGAAGTAACGGAGGCGCTTCGAGAGGAAAGTTTATTCTCCTTATAGATAATGGATATCCTTGGGAAACAGCGTTACTCTGGTTAAGAGATAACGGGGATTGTATACCTAAGTGGAAAGTCCAGGAGCAAAAGTGTAAATTCAGCTCAGAGCAGATGAAGCCGCCCGGCGAGAGATGAGGCAAAAGAAGCCGTCCGGCTAGAAATCTAATTTCACCAGATTATTTAAACAGAATTTGAAATGGGCAAGGGCACCATTGCCGCTTGTTTCTGTCGAGGGGAAGAGAGAGAGTAGAGAGAGAATTTTTCAAAAATCTTTAATTCCCTTGCTTCTACTGCTCGAGATGGATCAGGAGGGGAATATTGTGCTTAGGCAAGCGCGGAGGAACTTGTCATAGGCCGCTAGGAGGAGGAGGAGGGGGTTCGTTCGAACAGAGCGAAAGTACGACTTCAACACACCTCCTTTTGAGCTCTATCCCGGGAGGAGGGAGCACAAATCGACAAAACCTCAATCTATCGGGGTAAGCATTCTTGATTTGCTTAATTTTGTCAATTTTGATTGGATTTTTGTTGATTTAGGGATTGACCCAATTTTTAGGAATTTTTTGAATTTTCTTGTGTTTTTGTTGATTATTTTGGGAATTTAATGATTGACCTATGAGGCTAAGGACATAAATGAATATGCATGTGCAATTTATTTGAGAAAAATATGAGAATGACTCATTTTTTGAAAATAAAGTAAGAAAAATAATGTCTAAAATGTGATGGAGCCCTTGCATGTGCTAGGACTAGGTCAATTTCTGATCATGGATGGGAAAACAAGATTTTGGACGATGAAAAGGATTCATGCATGCCATTTTGAAAAATTAATACTTATGAGCAAAGAATTTTGTGAAAATTGGACTTTTGTACTTAGGAGAGTAATGCTCTCAGGATGACGTGCTTCAAATGATGAAGGACACGTTTTCTAGGCAAAGGATGCTAGAAATCTCTTATGGATGCTTTTCTTTGAAAAGTATGTGCACTTTTGAATATATGCATGCTTTTGAGATGAAATGAAGGATTGACAGATTTTTTTGTTGTGTTTTCCTACAGGAGAACAAGTCGAGGGGACCCTCTGAGGTGGCTGTGAAGTTGTGGGATAGGATGCCCAACTTCGAGAAGGATGGGGTGAATCCCAAGCAATTGGTGATGGCCACCGGGCTCGATTCTTTCATTGATGCTATCGGTAGAGGCATTCATGTGACCTCTAAGAGCAAGGGGCTGGTCCAGGCCCTCTCGAAGTTCTGGTGGGACACTACTCACAGCTTTCACCTTAGCTGGGGAGAGATTACGGTGACTCCGGCCTATTTCACTACTATTACCGGCTTGCAGTTCACTGGGAGGCCTGTGACCTGGAGAGATCACATCACTGCAGCCGAGTTTAGAGCTTTGGTGGGATTTGACCTCCGTCCTAAGGGACTTGGGATGGAGATGAGGTTTATTGAGGTAGCAGTTCTGGAGTGTATACAGGGATTTGCCGCCAATGAGGTGACCGCCCACCAGCTTGTGAGAGCTTTTCTGTGGTTGATGTTGTCAGTCACCATTTTTGTGAACTTTGGGACATTGGCAATGCTTTGCCTGCTTGACTCTTTGGAGGATTTGGATGAGGTTGGGGCGGTCTCTTGGGGTGAGGCACCATTGGCTGAGCTTTACTTCTCTTTGGACTTGTACAGCCGAAACAAGGCTGCTTCGATGGATTGTTTTTCTTTTGCTTTGGAGGTATTCTCACCTTCTTTTCTCTCTTTTACTTTTTTGTCTTGAGATTTTATGAGAGAAATGACCCTTTGTTTTGAACATGCAGGTCTGGTTCTGTGAGGTGATTAGGTTCTTTCCTTGGAACCAACAGAGTGATCCAGAGATATTTCCGGCCATGATTCGCTGGAGGGGAGGGGCTAGAGATAAGTTCACCGGGAAGACCCGGATTACTTTTGATTACAAGATGGTGAGACCCGTTATCAACAGGGATGATCACGAGGGGGTGGATTTTTATCCTTGGGGGAGGTACCCGGAGGCTTTGCTAGGGGATGCCTTGGTGGTGACCAGGCAGAGGAGGTGGCTGACAGGGCTGACCTGTGACATCATTTACTTGGGGGATCGCTTCTCCAGGTAGCATGGCCGTGTCCCTCCTTTGGATGCTATCACTCCTCACGATCCTCCACTGCTTATGCTGCAGCCCAGGAACTGGTCAGCAGATGAGATAGAGAGGTATCAGGCTGGTGTGGCGGCCGAGGAGTATTTCGACTTTGCTACCTCATACGCCACCTTTGTGGAGCAGCGGTTGAGGACGCTGCAGAAGCTAATGAAGATAGGCTGTCACTCGCTCGGGGGCACGGGAAGCGAGCCGGCGATCCACCTATGCCTCCTGCTCATCTCTCCTACGTGGTAAGCGGGGTACCGAGGAGGTTCATGGTTCCTATTCCCGACACGAGGGAGCCCCAGTATACTCTACCTGCTGATAGCACTGTAAGTATATCTAGGTTCCTTCTCTTTTCGGATTTCTTTGCTTTCTGCGATTTTGAGCTTTTCTAAGATTTTCTAAGTTTTTATTCTCTTTTCTTGCAGGTCCCTGCTCGTACCTATGATGTCTTGGTACGACAGAACAGAGGCTGGAAGGATGTGTGCCGGTCCCTTCTGAGGAAGCTGGCCTGCGCTTCCAGGGCTGGGGTGAATGTGTAGGAGCCCGTGCACAAGAGGAGGCACGTTGGGAGCACAGCCTCTACCTCGTCAGCCTCGGAGTATCAGACCTCATCCACCAGCGCTGTGCCTCGGGGACAGGGACCCAACACGGGCATTCTGGAGCAGCTGGCGGAGTATGAGCATGTGAATGTCAATCTGTCTGACGTGAGTGATGACGAAGATTTGATGAAGGATCGAGAGTTCTACGAACTAAGCAGTGACGACGAGGAGTCGGAGGCTTAGGGTTCTTTAGGGTTGATCTAGGAGGAAGAGAGAAACAAACAGTAAACAATTATGCACACTTTGTTTATTTTTCGTTTTATTTAGGCGCCAAGGAGGCGAAGACAATGTATTAATCCTTTATTTGCTTTTCTTATTTATGCTTTATGTTCTTGCATATTACTTGAGCCTCGGGGCAGTTTTTTTTTTTTTTTGCTTGGAAATGGGGCTGAAACTGGGCCAAAAAGGTTTGTGATGACATGTGATTGTATGAATGGTGTTTGGGTATGTTTTTATGCAGGTTTTTGTTAAGAAAGTGGGGTGAGAACTCCACTTGGGCAGCAGCTTTGGCTGCTGCAGATTTTTTTTTTCTGCAGAAGCAAATGAGGCCGTCCGGACAGGTCCTGGGCAAAAGAAGCCGTGCGGCTGGAAGTCTTGTCTGAACTATTTTTTTTCAAATAAAATCAAGGGATGGCCTTTTCATTTCATTTTCACCCTAGACTCGTCCCAACTGATCCCAGCGCATATTTTTTGACCAAAAATCATCAACTTTGATCACAGCCAATGGAGAAACCAATCTGATTGCAAAAGGGGAAAAGAGAAAGTTTTCTGTCCGATCTTCAATCTTGGATGAGACACAACTTTCAATCTAACAAGGGTCTGTTCGATACCACCTTCAAGATCAAGTCTTTATGGCATTTGAAGGATCTCCCGCCCGATTGGGACCTTTTGAGAGCAGCAGCGAGGTTTTGGGATGTCCGGAGACATGTTTACTGCTTTTCTTACAACGAACTTGTCCCAATCTTCGAAGACTTCCGGGCATTGATTGGGGGTCCATAAATAGAAACCGTTTCAATTCCTCTGACCGGAGACATGCCGGTGACTGCAAAGTTGGCATCTTTTCTGCAAATCTCTCTGGAAGAGGCCAAGGGGATGATGGTAGCTCCTGACAGGATTGATATTTCTGATATCCCGGGCAGATTTGGGTCTCCGGATACGGCTACGACCCTGGTGGCTATGGATGCCTTTATCCTCTGCGTGTTCTCATTTCTATTCACCGCTGAGTCCTTAGGGGTATGCCATGGTGGCCTTTTGGACATGGTTAGAGACTGCAGGGCTGAGAAGGATATTGTTCCGCTAGTTTTGGGTGAGACTCTGCATGGCATTGACAGGATGGCTAAGGGGGACCATTTCATGAGGTCTGGGAGCCAACGGTGCTGACTTTATGGTTACAGGAGAGGCTTGGGGATTTTCCGGAGGCTTCACCTACTCAGTGCCCTTGGGTGATTTCTCGGAGGGGTGAACCTAGGCAACAGGATCAGGGTAGCTGGGAGCTGATGATGGCTAGGTTGTCTACCTCTGACATTCATTGGTGGGTGCCTCATTGGAGGTTGCAGACCCGGAGGACGTTCCAGGAGTCCTACGTAGTGAGGGTTCCGGGGCTCTCTTGGTCATCTTTCTACATCCCCTGCTTAGTGTCCAGGCAGTTTGGGATCTTGCAGGAGCCTCTGGATGATTGGAAGGACATCAGTACCATGGAGGTAGTGCCTTTTGACATGAGGGATCCGGCCAACTTCTCATTTTTCTCGAGGGCATGGACATACGCTGCTTTCCTACCCAGGGCCATTCTCAAGAGCAGGAAGAGTACTATCCTGATCACGGCCTACTTGGACTGGTACGAGAAGGAGATGGGGGCGACTCAGGTCATTTTGGGGGAGATACGTCAGGCTTTATTGGGGGCTGACTATGACTCGAGCAGGACTCTGAGGGAGACTGAGGCTAAGGCTAGTCGCCATAACCAGTCGGGTGACCTTATCAGGGATATGGAAGCTCGGTATGAGAGGCTATCAGAAGTTGCTCCCCTTACTGAAGCTCAGAGGGAGGAGGTATGGGCTCGTGCCAGAATTGAGAAGACACTTATTGACACAGGCTTGGTGGAGGCTCAAGTGAGGATACCTGAGATTTGGATGAGGGAGACCGACATCATAGAGAAGAAGAGGAAGAACACTCGACGGGGTCGAGGTAAAGGGAAGAAGAACAAGGAAGATTCAGTGAATGACAACTGATAGATCTATTCCTAGGATTCTCTTATTGCCATTTTGCAAACACAATAGATTATTAGGTCTTTTATTGTGTATTTTAGATCTTTGTAGCAGGTTAGCAGAGTCAAGAGTAGACCGTGCTTGAACTCATCAAGAAGTTTTTAACTTGTAATTAACAAAGATATTCATCTTAGAAATTTATAAGACACATTTAATGGAAACTTGATTGTCTTATTTATTGTTTAGACCGAACCATTTCTGGCTGCCTACGTTACCCTTTTACAAGAAAGACTAAGGGGCTCAGGTCTTCGTAGTTCATTCTGGTGAACTATCAGGATTTTTTGTTTGTTTTTTTTTATTTTTTTTTTTATGTGCAATCCTGTCTTTTGCCTAGACCGCCCTTTTTGGGTTTTCAGTCTAGCTGGGCATTACTCTTTTTGCACTAAAATTTTTTCTTCTTTTTTTTTTTTTATGTGCAACCCTGTTTTTTGCCTAGACCGCCCTTTTTTTTGGGTTTTCAGCCTAGCTGGGCATTACTCTTTTTTGCACTATGTATATTTTTCTTTTTCTTTTTCTTTTCCTTTTTCTTTTCTTTTCTTTTCTTTTCTTTTCTTTTTTTAGACATAATACCTGCGGATCACCGTTGACTGGGTGGACAAATGAATTGTTGTCCAGGTCCGCAAGCTTCATCGCTCTTCCCGAGAGTATTTTCTGCACCACATACGGGCCAATCCAAACGGGTTTCCACTTTCCCAGAGGGTTGTCTCTGGTGGGGGGCTTCACTTTCAATACTAGTCACCCTCTTTGATGTCTCTGGCCTTGACCTTTTTGTCAAATGCCCTGGCCATTCACCTCTGGTAGGCTCGGGTGTGTTCCATGGCTTTTAGCCTTCTTTCGTCAAGCAGGGCCAATTCATCATGCCGGCTACGCAGCCACTCTATTTCATTGACGCTGTTTTCCAGGAGGACCCTTAGTGACGGGATTTCCAACTCTACTGGAAACACTGCTTCCATCTCGTAAGTTAGGGCAAAGAGAGTTTCTCCCGTGGCTGTTCTAACAGACGTTCTGTAGCCCCAGAGTTCCAGATGCAGCTTTTCAGGCCAGTCACAACCACGGGTGGCCATTTTCCGGATAATCCATTCGAGTGTCTTATTGGCAGCTTCTACTTCTCCATTGGTCTGAGGTCTGTATGGGGACGATTTGTGGCGAGTGATTCTGAATTCTGACAGCAATCTGTCGCACTCCCCTTCAAAGTGCGACCCATTATCTGAAATGACCTCATTGGGCACCCCATATCTGCACATGATATTTTCTTTGACAAACTGGGCCACCTTCTTGGCGGTAAGGACCTTATAGGACTTGGCTTCTACCTACTTTGTGAAGTAATCGACCGCCACTAGCACAAATTCATGCCCATTGCTTCCTGTCGGGGCTATCTTCCCTATCACGTCAATACCCCAAGTTGCAAACAGCCAAGGAGTCGTCATGCAGTACAGGTCATTAGGCGGAAGATGATCGAGGTTGGCAAACCGTTGGCATTTGTCGCACGCTCGAACATGCTGGACACAGTCTGTTTCCATGAAAATCCAGTAATAGCCCATTCTGAGGATAACTTGCATCAACGCTCTGGCATTCATATGAGGACCGCAGGGACCATTGTGGACTTCGGTCATTAACTCTCTTGCCCTTTCTTGGGTGACACATAAGAGGAGTGGTCCCTGGTACCGTTTCTTGTACAGGTCGCCTCCTAGAATGACATAGTGAGAGGCCAACCGTTTCAGGGCTTGCAAGCTCTTGGCTTTGATGCCTTCCCTTGGTCTACCTTCTTCATCTCTGAAAGCTGACTCCCCATCTTTGAGGAACTGGTAAATCTGACTGTACCAGGGTTCCTTGACAGGCTCGGGTCCCAAGTCTATTTCACAACAGAAAGCCGGGGCTTCTCTTCTACCCACTCTGAATGGTTTTATTGCCTTTCCCTCGGGGATCTCTACCAATGAGGCTAGAGTAGCTAAGGCATCTGCGAATCTGTTCTTGTCCCTTGGCAGGTAATGGAAGGTTACTTCTCTGAACTGCTCAGTCAACTCTTCCATGTAGGCATGATACCTTTGAAGGTTAGGATCCACAGTCTTCCACTTGTTGGAGACCTGGTTGATGATCAGGGCTGAGTCTCCATAGACCTCGAGCTCCTTGACATTCCTTTCTAAGGCAGCTTCTAAACCAGCAATGCAAGCTTCATACTCTGTGGCATTGTTCGTGGCAGGGAAGTTCAACTTGATGGCTATTGGCATGTGCTCATCTTTCGGATCGACCAGTAGCATTCCTACGCCATTTCCTCTTTTGTTAGCAGCTCCATCAAAGAACAGCTGCCATCGGTTCTCAGGCTCAACTACGAAGATCCCTTCATCTGGGAATTGGGGTTCAGGCCCGCGGTCCTCATTGCTAGGGAAGTTTGCCAGATGGTCTGACAACGCTTGACCCTTGATTGCCTTTCTCGTCACATAGTTGATGTCATACTCAGCCAAGAAGAACGACCACTTTGCTAGACGCATCGAAAGGGAAGGCTTGTCGAAGATGTACTTGATGGGGTCCATTTTCGAGACCAAGTTCACAGAGTGGGCTTGCATGTAATGCTTCAGCTTACCGACTACCCAGACCAGTCCTGCACAAGTCTTTTCGCACGCTGAGTAATTGAGCTCACTTCCTTGCAGCTTTCGGCTGACAAAGTAAATGGCGTTCTCTACCCGAGAGTCATTCTTCTCCTGAGCCAGCATAGCCCCAACTGTCGTATCAGTGGCAGTGAGATAGAGCAGAAGAGGTTTCTGTCCATGTGGGGGCATAGCACCGGGGGATGTACTAAGTACGCCTTGATTTGGTCAAAGGCATCCTGGTATTCCTCAGTCCATTCTATGTCTGCATTCTTCTTCATGAGCTTGAAGATGGGCTCACACATGGTAGTCAGCCGATTGACAAAACGGTTGATGTATTGTAATTTGATCATAAAGCTTTTGACCTCTGTCTGGGTTTGAGGCGGCCTCATGTCTACAATGGCCTTGATCTTTCGGGGATCGACTTCAATATCTCGTTCTGTGACCATAGCCCCGACATTCTTAAGCCCAAAAGGCATCACAGTATAGCAGTACTTTCCCCACGGTGTGGTGAAGGCTGTCTTTTCTTGGTCCTCCTCGGCCATCTTGATCTGGTTGTAGCCAGCAAAGCCATTAACAAAGGATTTGACTTTGTAGTTAGCAGTGGCGTCCACCAGAATGTCTATGTTTGGTAAGGGATAGTCGTCTTTAGGGCTGGCCTTGTTCAGGTCCCGAAAATCTACACAACAGCGCACCTTCCCATTGGCCTTAGTCACAGTCACGATGTTGGATAACCATGTCGGATATTCGATGACCCTGATGAATCCTACCCGTAGTAGCTTCTCAATCTCTTCTTTGACCTGTAGAGACCACTCTGGCTTGATCTTTCTCAGTTTCTACTTTACTGGCTTGGCATCTGGTGCTAGAGGAATTCTATGCTCCACAATCGAACTATCTAGCCCCGGCATATCCTTATATGACCATGCAAACACATCCATGTATTCTCTGAGCAGATTGACCAGTCTGTCCCGTTCAGCCCTCTGGAAGAAGTTCCCAATCTATGTCTCTTTAGGTTCCTCGACAGTACCCAAGTTAACACTTGTCGAAACCTCCTCGGCAGCTTGGGCCAGGTTTTCCTCTTGGTCTGTAACCTGCTTAAAGATTTCTTTAATGTATTGTTCGTTTAGTGTGTTTGCATCTTGTTCAAATGATTCATTATTAACTGTTGTTAAGTTATTAGTTAATTTATCATTTGTTAAGTTGGCAATAAGGGGATACTCAGAAAGATCTACCATTTCATTCAAAGCGAAAGGAAAGATGACATTGGCTACATATTCATAATCTTCAGGCGTGAGGCCTTCAGATGACTCGGAGGACTGGAATTCGAAGACTCCTGACTCACATGACTCTTAACCCTAACGACTCTGGACCCCACACTACTTATTGACTTGAAGTGTTTGACATGGATTGGACTGGGGTTTTACTCTTTACTGCTGTTGCCCTGGGGGGTAGCAGTCGTTTCGGCGTGCATCCTGCTGTGCATCCTGCGAACCTTCACTGCCTTTGCTGACATCATTCCCATGGGGGATGTTCGGCTGATCTGGTGCAATCTCCTCTCCGAATCTGATCACATCCATTTGCACCTCTGGGGTAATGGGACCAGTTGTACTTTCGGCATTCGAGAGACAGCTTTCTCCATCATCAAAGTCTTCTGGCTCGTTTACTCTTCTTTCCACATTCTTCCAAACAGGGGGTTGGGACTGATCTTCTTGAACAGTAAGAGCCATCGCGAACACATTATGCTCACCGTGAGTGATGAAGGGTTCCGGAGAGACTTCCATCATCATAGCTTGGCTTACTTCTGTCTCACAATCTTCATAGGTGAGTCTTCCTTCTGTAATCTTGACTATGGTTACTGGTTTGAAATCACAAAAGAGAGGTCTGGCCTTGACAACATTAACGAAGTCGGTTCCTATTATAGGTCCAAATTGCCCTTCCATGGCGGAGGTGATGAGTGAGTTTTACACTCATCCATTGACTACTTTATGAACTTATTATTTGCTTAATCCTTGAGTTTTGTGTGTTTTAATAGATGTTTTAGTGTTCTTTAGTTTTCAGTGGTCCAATTGAAGATTTGAGGAAATTGGAAGAATTTTGTGAATAAATCAAGTGGCAAAATGGAATGTTGCAATTGTGGGACGGACCGAATTCAATTGGTTACACTCATCCATGGACAATGCAAGCAAGCAAGGTGGCCGGCCAAATGAAAATCAGTTGGGCCAAGGAAGGAGCAGCTGGGCTGAGGTATAAAGGAATTGGGCCAAGCCTGGCCGAAGGAAAAGGAAAGAAAATGGCCACAACATTCTGGGCGTGTGGGCGGTCGCTCAGGTTGTTATGGGCGGCCGCGCATGAGCAATTGTTTTGAAGACCAAATGTTTCTGGAAACATGGGCGACCGCCCATGGTGCTGAGGGCGACCGCCCACGAGGCGAATTGCGGACGGATCTAGGAGGATTGGAACGGACGGGAGATAAATAATGCTTATTAATTGTGACTTTTCATGTGGAATTGAAGGAGTATTAACAGCAGCCGTGGGTTTCTTTAGGGACAATCACTCTTATATATTATTATTTCTTTTTAGTTTTAGAATTCAATCATCTTTCCATAGCTTCTTCTTCTTCTCAAAATTTCCTGGGTGTTCTTCATGTTCATGGATAGCTAAACTTTTTAGTTCTTGGAATTGGAGGTAACACTTTATGTTTTGAGTTTTATTTTTCATCTTTATCTTTGTATTACTTGGGATTATCAAGTTGCTTTTCAATGGAATTTTAGAACCTTTATCTTGATCACATAATTGTTCTTGAATAATTTAGAATTTCAATTGTGAAACGCCAAATTTACAATTGAAATTAGTCTTGGCTTGATTTTCACAATTTGTTGAATCCCCGCCAAAAGATTCATACGAATTGTGGTTTCTTTTGTGTTCTTAAGTTCTAATTGGGTTTCTAATTAATCTATGAACATGCCAAGGGAATAGATTAATTGGAAACACTTGATTGCAAATCACCCGTCGAAGTGTCCCAATCATACTTTTGTAAGAAAAAAAACCCCAAGTATACTTTGATTGATGAATTGTGAAACTTGAGCATAATTTGTGAAGCCAATTCCGGGAATTTTCTCCTTATTATTGAAATCTCTTTTATAATCAATTTTACTTAATTTTTGCAAAAGCATTAGTCTTAAAAATCAACAAATCCTTCACTTTACAAGCTTTTTGTCATAGCAGTAATTTTATACACTTTAAACTTCGTGTCTCGGTGGTTCGACCCGACTTACCCTATCTACAAATCAACTGTAGATAGTTTGAGTTGGAAATTTTCTTTTGACGTAACGACGCTCATCAAAATTTGGCGCCGTTGCCGGGGACTCGATTAATTTAAAGTTGATTAAATTATTTGCTATTGTTAATAGTATTTTGTATATATATATATATATATATATATATATATATATATATATATATATATATATATATATATATATATATATATATATATATATATATATATATATATATATATATATATTGTTTTGTTTTAACTTGGTGTTGCAGATTTGAATGTTTGGTCGTAGGTCACTACATCCAGATTTGTTTCCAATTGACCACAACATTCATCGCATCAACAAGAGAAAGCAACCGGAACCAAGTGATACAGAAAGTGAGTCGGTTTACTCTGAACAGTCCGAGCATACCGATTCAGAAGAAGAAGTTAAAATGGCGGAACCACAAATGATGGGTGATTTTGCCCGTCCGGTAATTGAACCATCACCATCGTGCATCGTGCTACCACAAGCAGCGAGGAGTTATGAGTTGAAGAACCTTCATTTCAACATGCTCCCTTCATTCCATGGGATGGCATCGGAAGACCCAATTACCTTCATGAGAGAGTTCTATAGCACAGTGCAAGGTTTTCCATTGGGGCAACTAACTGAAGAGCAATTGAGAATGAGGTGCTTTGCTTATACGCTGAAAGATGTTGCCAAGACATGGTTTATGGCACTTGCTCCTGCCTCTCTCAACACTTGGACGGAAGTTTACAACAAGTTCATGGCAAAGTTTTACTCTCATCAAAAGACATCCGACTTGAGGTCCAAGATAATGTCTTTCAATCAAGAGCCAGGTGAAGCTTTTCATGAAGCTTGGGATCGATTCAAGATGTTGTAGGTCCAGTGTCCTCATCACGGGTTTCCTTTAGCCCTCTTAAATCAAGCCTTCTATGACGGGTTGACCCAACAAGGTCAAGCTCAAGTAGATAATGCAGCCGGGGGTGCTATGGGTGAGAAAACGGCTGATGAAACAAAAGCCTTATATGAGAGACTTGGCATGAATTCGCAGCAGAAAAGTGTGAGAGGAGGAAGAAAAGGTGTTTATGAAGTTGAGTCTAATGATGTTCTAGCACAACAAGTTTCGGCATTGACTTCACAAATGAAGAATTTCATGGGGATGATGACGGCTCAAAACCAAGGTCAAAACCAAGGGCGAAGTCAAGGAGAGAGTAGCTTGGGCACAAGTTGTGTAATTTGTAATGTGAATACCCATGATATTATGGGGTGCCCATTGAGAGATCAGTTCCCGGAATTTCTTGAGCAAGCAAATGCAATGAATGCTTTCCAACCAAGAGTGAGGAATGATCCGTTTTCCAACTCTTACAATCCGGGTTGGAGGAATCATCCCAATTTCTCTTGGGGAGAAAATCAAGGGCAGGGTCAATTTCAGCAACAATACCAACCACAAATGCAACAGTCGCAGCAACAAGGGCCTGCAAGGCCAAGTGTGGAGGAAACGTTGCAGAAGTTTATCCAGGCCTCTCAACAGAATCAGGTGATCATGGACCAAAGAATGGGGAACCAAGAAGCTTCCCTGAAAAAGCTCGAAAATCAGATGGGTCAAATTGCCGAGGCACTCCAAAAGCACAATCCGGGTACACTTCCAAGTCAACTGAAATAAGCGAAGGCCGTCACCCTGAGGAGTGGTAAGACTCTTCAGGAGGTACACTCTTCTCCTTCTCATTTAGATGATAATAATTTGCATGAGAATGAAGTGGTGGTTGAGGAACGAGTTGAAGTGACTCCCGAGGAGAAACTTCCAACTCCACCTCTTAAGCGCTATGTGCCTCTTGTCCCTTTTCCCGGTAGATTGGTCAAGAATAAGGTCGAAACACAATTTAAAGAATTGTATGACATGCTTTCTAAGGTGAATGTAAATTTACCTTTGCTCAATGTGATTAAGAATATTCCTTCATATGCTAAATTTTTCAAGGAATTGAGCACAAATAAAAGAAAGTATGCTCCGAATGAAAAAATTGTGGTTTCGGACCAAGTTAGTGCTGTTTTTGAAAAAGATTTGCCTCCGAAGCTTAAAGACACCGGTAGTTTTAATGTGATGATTTCTTTGGGGGACTCTAAGAAAGTGAGGGCAATGTTAGATTTAGGAGCTAGCATTAACTTGTTGCCTTATTCTTTGTTTGTGGAGCTTGGGTTGGGTGAACTAAAACCTACTACTATGACCTTGCAACTTGCGGACCGTTCGGTCAAATATCCAAAGGGAATAGTAGAAGATGTTTTAGTTCAAGTTGATAAACTGATTATCCCGGTTGATTTTGTGGTTCTTGATATGGAGAGAGAGGCTAGTGATATGAATGATGTCCCTATTTTGTTGGGGAGACCTTTTATGGCTACCGCAGATGCGGTAATTAATGTGAAAGATGGAAGTTTGTCTTTGACTGTCATGGATGAAATTGTTAATTTCTCTATCTTTGATTCCATGAAAAAGCCATATGAGGTCAATGACTGTCTATTTTGTGATGTTGCTGAAAATTCTTTGTTACTTGAGCCTGATGTTGAGGGCTCTCTTATTTCTGAGTTTGTGGATGAGTTAGTTATGGAAGGTGTTTCTGATAAAAAGGAGGCGAGGGCCATTCTTGATGAGATGGATGTTATGGAGGAAGTTACTAAAAAGGTTCCTACGGAATCTTTAGGTAATTTTAATCCTAAGCATATGTCGTCTATTGTTTCGCCTCCCGAGTTAGATCTTAAACAACTTCCATCTAGCTTGAAGTATGCTTTTCTTGGTAGAAATGATTCTTTGCCTGTTATTATTGCTTCGGATTTAACAGAATTGCAGGAAAGAAGGTTGCTTGAGGTGTTGAAGCGACATAAGTCCGCACTTGGTTGGAGCATTACTGACATAAAAGGAATTAGCCCAACCATGTGCATGCACAGAATTCATATGGAGGATGATGCAAAGTCAGTTCGGCAGAATCAAAGAAGGATGAATCCTCATATGCTTGAGGCGGTAAGAAAAGAAGTCCTGAAACTGTTGGATGCAGGTATTATCTATCCGATCTCTGATAGTAAGTGGGTAAGTCCTGTTCATGTTGTTGCTAAAAAGTCTGGAATTACTGTTGTTAAGAATGAGGATAATGAGCTTTTGCCTACTAGAATGGTCACTGGTCAACGCATGGTTATCGATTACCGAAAACTAAATGCTTCGACTAGAAAGGATCACTTTCCTTTGCCGTTTATTGACCAAATTCTAGAGAGGCTAGCTGGTCAGGAATATTACTGTTTCTTAGATGGTTTTTCAGGATATAATCAGATTCCCATTGCTCCGAAAGATCAGGAAAAGACCACATTCACATGCCCTTTCGGAACATTCGCATATCGGAGGATGCCCTTCGGTTTATGCAATGCTCCTGCTACATTCCAAAGGTGCATGATGTCGATCTTTTCTGAGATGATTGGCAGGTTTGTTGAGGTATTTATGGACGATTTTTCATTGTATGGTGATTCGTTTGATGCATGCTTAAATAATTTGACTTTGGTTCTTAAAAGATGTTGTGATACCAATTTAACTTTAAGTTGGGAAAAGAGTCATTTTATGGTTAAGCATGGTATTGTGTTGGGTCATGTGGTGTCAAGAAAAGGGATTGAAGTTGACAAGGCAAAAATTGAGTTAATATCTAAATTGCCTCCGCCAACAAATGTTAAAGGAATTCGTAGCTTTCTTGGTCATGCGGGTTTTTATCGGCGTTTTATAAAAGATTTTTCAAAAATTTGTAAGCCGTTGACAAACTTGCTTGCTAAAGAGACGGAATTTGTTTTTGACCAAGAATGTCTCAATTCTTTTAATTTGTTGAAGGAAAAATTGACTTCAGCCCCTATTCTTGTGGGTCCGGATTGGACTCAACCTTTTGAGATAATGTGTGATGCATCCGATTTTGCGGTGGGTGCAGTTTTGGGTCAGAAAATTGATAAAAAGTCACATGTGATCCAATATGCAAATAGAATGTTAAATGATGCTCAATTGAATTATACTACAACCGAGAAGGAATTTTTGGCTGTGGTATTTGCTTTGGAAAAATTCCGTTCTTACTTGCTAGGATCTAAGGTGATTGTTTATTCGGACCATGCTGCATTGCGTTATTTGCTTTCTAAACAAGATGCTAAACCCCGATTGTTAAGATGGATGTTGCTTTTGCAAGAATTTGATATTTCCATCCAAGACAAAAAGGGTTGTGAAAATGTTGTGGCGGACCACTTGTCTAGACTTGAAAAGGGGTGTGTGAGTGAAATTCCTTTGAATGAAAATTTTCCTGATGAGCAGTTGTTTGTTGTGAAGGATTGTGAGCCTTGGTATGCCGACATTGTAAATTTTTTGGCTACGGGGGTTCTAAATCCAGATTTTTCGAGTCAAGAAAGGAAAAGATTTTTGTCAATGGTTAAGCAATATTATTGGGATGACCCATATTTGTTTAAACATGGCCCCGATATGGTTATTCGTAGATGCATTCATGAAAATGAGCAACAAAATGTTCTTTCTTTCTGTCATGAATTGCATTGTGGAGGTCATTTTAGTGGTAAGAAAACCGCTCAAAAAGTGTTGCAATCGGGTTTCTTTTGGCCAAGTCTTTTTAAAGATGCATATATTTTTAGTAAAAGTTGTGACAGGTGCCAAAGAACCGGTAACATTGGTAAGCGAGACAAAATGCCTCTTACGAATAACTTGGTTGTGGACTTGTTTGATGTATGGGACATAGATTTTATGGGTCCTTTTGTTGTTTCATGTGGGTTTGAGTACATTTTAGTATCGGTGGATTATGTGTCAAAGTGGGTGGAAGCAATTCCTACCCGGACTAACGATGCTAATATTGTTGTCAAGTTTGTCAAGGATGTGATTTTTAGTAGGTTTGGTGTTCCAAGGGCGATAATAAGTGATGGTGGTTCTCACTTTTGCAACAAAATTTTTGGAGCACTCATGAAGAAGTATGGGGTGAATCACAAAGTTGCAACCGCGTACCATCCCCAAACTTCAGGGCAAGTGGAAGTGAGTAACAAGCAAATCAAGGCAATTCTTGAAAAGACGGTGAAGCCAAATAGGAAGGATTGGGCCTTGAGGTTAAATGATGCATTGTGGGCGTACCGCACCGCCTACAAAACTCCGATTGGAATGAGTCCATACCGGCTAGTCTTTGGGAAAGCTTGTCATTTGCCGGTGGAGATAGAGCATAAAGCATTTTGGGCAATCAAGGAGTTGAATATGGATTTGCAACTAGCCGGTGAACAAAGGTTACTTCATTTGAATGAGCTTGAGGAGCATCGGTTGGAGGCATATGAGAACTCACGGTTGTACAAAGAGAGAACCAAAATGTACCATGACAGAAAAATTGTGCATAAGGAACTTATTTCGGGAAGCAAGGTGCTACTGTTCAATTCAAGATTGAAGCTTTTCCCGGGAAAGTTACGTTCTCGTTGGAGTGGTCCGTTTGAGGTGGTGAATGTGTATTCTCATGGAGCCGTGGAGTTAGTGAATCCGGTTACTAAGAACAGGTTCAAGGTTAATGGACAAAGAGTGAAGCCGTATTTGGATGGAGTTTCGGGATCAAGGAATGTTGAATGGATTGATTTGAAGGATCCATAATCGTTGAGAAGGTCATTCCGTCGAGCTAACGACGTTAAACAAAAGCGCTACTTGGGAGGCAACCCAAGGTAAGCAGTTAAATTCTTGTGCCCTTAAATTTAATTTTTTCTTTGTTTTCATCACTTTGAGGACAAAGTAATCATTAAGTTTGGGGGTGTAGAGTTCTTAGTTTTCATTTCATTGTGTGCTTTTCATATATATATATATATATAAAAAAAAAACATTGTTTTTCTTGCATTTCGGGAACGTGTCAAACTACGGTGACCTGAGCCTATTTGTGTGGGTAGTCCGCCCACATTAATGGGGACGTAGGCAGCGAAAGTGCGGTCAAAATATGGGTCGAATTTTAATGTATCAATAGATATTATGCTTGGTTTTTGTTTTCGTGGTGTTGTGCAGATTGAGAGACAACCAAAAATCCTCCTGCTGAGTTGGGCGACCGCCTATGGTCATTTGGGCGACCGCCCATGGTTGGTTTGAAAAAAAGTGTGGAGTTGCTGTGCAGTTGGGCGACCGCCCATGGTGCTGCGGGCGACCGCCCATGCTTAATTGAAAAGGGTGTGAAACTTTCTGGACATGTGTGCGGCCGCCCACTATTGTCTGAGCGACCGCCCAGGGTTACATAAGCGACCGCCCAAGGAGCTGTGTGCGACCGCCCATGTGAAAATTTCAAAACATGGCAAGCTTCTGGATAGGTGAGCGGCCGCCCAAGGAGCTGTGTGCGACCGCCCACAAGGAAAATAGGGCGTTACAAATTGAATCCCTAATCCGCCGCTCTCTCATTTCACTCTTTCTCTCTCTTCACATTTCAAGGGCTCCCTATTTCTCTCTCTAAAATACCCGGCTCCCTCTCTTATCTCTCTAAAAATTCTCTCCTCAACCACCCAAATCCTCCATCAATTCTCCCTAATTTGCCTTCCCCCACCATACTCAAACCCCTTAACCAAGATTGAAGCCCATTCCACCATTATTGAGCGAGAATTTTGAAGAGATTTTGAAAAATTGCAAAGGCGTTCAAGGGTGAAAAAGGTTTGATTTTGAAGCCCAAAGGTGAAAGCTTAGTGTGGGAATCAGTGTTCAAAGAAGGGGTCTTTCTTCCCAGTTCATCTTCAACAATTCCGGCGAGATTCCGGCAAGATTCCGGCGAACTCCGGTGACTTTTCCGGCGAAGTAAGCTTTTAAATTCAATCTTCTTTAGTACCTTCTCTGTGGAAGTATTTGTGGGTATATTGATTTAAAATGCCTAGACAAAGAAATGCTCCCGTCCCGGAACCGGTTGTTGAATATGATGAAACAAAGTTTGTTGGTGGTAAAGCGACGTTATTTTTCGATAGATATGCAAACAAAGGGTTTTCTGTGGAAAATGAGTTTAAGCCCGATGAACTTGGGTTGGATGATATTTTTGCAAGGTATGGTTGGGGTAATTTAGCGAGCCGTCCAACTAATAGAGGTTCGGCAGTGTTGGTTAGGGAATTTTATGCAAACGCATATGAGGCTGGGCAAAGTAGGAAGTGTGCTTGGGAGAGAGGCAAGAATGTATATTATAATGCTGAGGATATCAATAGCTATTATGGGATGGAGTCGCCTGGGTTTGAGAACAGTGCTTGTGATTATTACTCTAGTACAAAGATCATGGAACTAAATGTGGCGGGGAACCTTGACAGGTTGGCGCCTTATTTTGTTGATATTGATTTGGCATTACTGAGAAATGGTAATGTGAAGAAGGCGAGAGATATGGATTTGAGGATGCGTGCTTTGCACAGATTTATTTGTGAGCGTATTATGCCTACTTCGCATTACAATGATGTGCATTGGAGGAGAGCGCTGTTGATGAGTGTGGTGTTGTCCGGTCAACGTTTCAATACTGGACTGGCAATGTCAAAGGAGATTGTGAACACAATTAAGACGATAGGGCGGTGCAACTTTAATTTTCCGCTATTGATATCTGGATTGATTGAGAAGAAAGGAGTGAATTTTACTCGTCTGCGTATTGTAAGGGATATTGGGTCAACAGGGACGACGGTGAGTAAGAGGTCCCTTACTATAAAGGGGCATGCCCAGTTGCAGCATGGAGAAGGTTCATCTAGAGGAGCGAGAGGGAGTGAAGAAGATGAGGATATGGAGGAACAGCAGTTTACTCCGACTGAGGCGGCCTATTATGTGGCGGGCCATGTGGATGCATTGTCAGATGAGATTAGGCAGCTCCGGGGACAGTACGGGATGATGGATCAGCGATTATTGGGCATGGAGGAGAATCAGAGACAACTGCAGTCTATGGCTACTGAGGAGTATTACGCTGCGAGTATGTGGAGGCAGCGCATGGAGGATGCACAGACAGAGATGTTTCAAGAGATGAGGGACAGGCTTCCTCCCCCTCCACCGCCTCAGCATATTCCATACCAGCCGCCTCAATATCATAATCCAGAACAGTTGAGAGGATGGGATTCTTGGCAGCAGCAAGAACAGCAACAACAACAGCAGCAGCACCATAGCACAGGATCGAGCGGGAGTGGCTCGGTTGGTCCGTGGGACCAGTTTTGGAGGTGATTTTCGGTTGGAGGTACCCCTATCTTTTATTTTATTTTGTTGCATTAGGGACAATGCATGTTTTAAGTTTGGGGGTGTGGGGTACTTGACTGTTTTTACTGCTTAATTCACCATGTTAGTTAGGATTTACTGCTTTTGTAGGTAGAAAAAGGAAAAAAAATGAAAAGCACAAGAAAAACAAAGAAAAAAAGAAAAAAAAAAGAAAAAATCATAATTAGCTATGCCCTTTCTTGTATATATGGTCATTAACATTCTTGGTGTTCCCCATAATTGCATGTGATTTATTGTGACCGCTAATGAGGATAATTGGTTGTGATAATGTGTATATGCGAGTGTTGGTATATTTTTGGTTAATTGTGGTACATTACTTAAGAGTTATAATTGTGTCCTAAATCTCTTAGTTGCAGTTTTGTGTAATCTTGGAAATATTCTCTTTGTTGATAATTTTGATCCATGTTTATAACGTTTAGAGTAGACCATCATCTTTTAAGTTAATGAGTTTGTTTATCAATTAGCAACATTAGGCAAGTCATAAGATGAGTATTCCTTTGATGTGAATGGAATTTGACCCCCCTTGTTATCTTGAGAAAAAAAAAAGAAGAAAAAAAGGGAATGAGAGCAATGGCAATGAAATTTATATTCGGTGAAACCTCCAGACGCGTAGATTAATTGGTTAGGGATTATTCTAGCTTAACCAGATTTCTGGGTATGCAGTAGCGTTATGGAGGAAGAGCTTTACCGCCGTGATGGTCCGTATCAAGCTCGATACCGAAGTGGCTAACTCTCAAAACCTTTAAATAAATCTCTACTTAGTATTAGGGGCATGGAGCTCGCTGCTACAGTGTTCTCTACTTGAACGGTAGAAGATTTTAAAATGTGCTTAAAGAATCAAGGTTGGGGGGGTGTAATTGGTTCCTGGGAGTATTCATGCTTTGTGTTTAAAAAGTGTTGTTGGTTGATAAATAAAGTCAATAAAATAAAAGATGGTTGGTGTACTTAGCTTGGTAAAAAATGGATCTTGATTGTGAGTAAAGAGAGAGATGGTAGTGCATAAAGAGATTTATGGTGTAATTATAATGGTTAAGTAAGATACTACAATTAATGGAAAATATATTGATACTTGCATAAGTGGAAGATATTATCCTGCGGTTGATTGGTTGATGGTATTTTGTGATTTGTCGCAATTGTGGAACATGCAAGAATGGAGGGACATAGTTGATTATTTGGTAGAGTAGTTGTTTTTATTTTTGTGTCCGTTTAGTTGTATTGTTTATAGTTTATTTTGGTGTTTGCTCGAGGACTAGCAAATGTTTAAGTTTGGGGGTATTTGATGAGTGAGTTTTACACTCATCCATTGACTACTTTATGAACTTATTATTTGCTTAATCCTTGAGTTTTGTGTGTTTTAATAGATGTTTTAGTGTTCTTTAGTTTTCAGTGGTCCAATTGAAGATTTGAGGAAATTGGAAGAATTTTGTGAATAAATCAAGTGGCAAAATGGAATGTTGCAATTGTGGGACGGACCGAATTCAATTGGTTACACTCATCCATGGACAATGCAAGCAAGCAAGGTGGCCGGCCAAATGAAAATCAGTTGGGCCAAGGAAGGAGCAGCTGGGCCGAGGTATAAAGGAATTGGGCCAAGCCTGGCCGAAGGAAAAGGAAAGAAAATGGCCACAACATTCTGGGCGTGTGGGCGGTCGCTCAGGTTGTTATGGGCGGCCGCGCATGAGCAATTGTTTTGAAGACCAAATGTTTCTGGAGACATGGGCGACCGCCCATGGTGCTGAGGGCGACCGCCCACGAGGCGAATTGCGGACGGATCTAGGAGGATTGGAACGGACGGGAGATAAATAATGCTTATTAATTGTGACTTTTCATGTGGAATTGAAGGAGTATTAACAACAGCCGTGGGTTTCTTTAGGGACAATCACTCTTATATATTATTATTGCTTTTTAGTTTTAGAATTCAATCATCTTTCCATAGCTTCTTCTTCTTCTCAAAATTTCCTGGGTGTTCTTCATGTTCATGGATAGCTAAACTTTTTAGTTCTTGGAATTGGAGGTAACACTTTATGTTTTGAGTTTTATTTTTCATCTTTATCTTTGTATTACTTGGGATTATCAAGTTTCTTTTCAATGGAATTTTAGAACCTTTATCTTGATCACATAATTGTTCTTGAATAATTTAGAATTTCAATTGTGAAATGCCAAATTTACAATTGAAATTAGTCTTGGCTTGATTTTCACAATTTGTTGAATCCCCGCCAAAAGATTCATACGAATTGTGGTTTCTTTTGTGTTCTTAAGTTCTAATTGGGTTTCTAATTAATCTATGAACAGGCCAAGGGAATAGATTAATTGGAAACACTTGATTGCAAATCACCCGCCGAAGTGTCCCAATCATACTTTTGTAAGAAAAAAAACCCAAGTATACTTTGATTGATGAATTGTGAAACTTGAGCATAATTTGTGAAGCCAATTCCGGGAATTTTCTCCTTATTATTGAAATCTCTTTTATAATCAATTTTACTTAATTTTTGCAAAAGCATTAGTCTTAAAAATCAACAAATCCTTCACTTTACAAGCTTTTTGTCATAGCAGTAATTTTATACACTTTAAACTTCGTGTCTCGGTTGTTCGACCCGACTTACCCTATCTAAAAATCAACTGTAGATAGTTTGAGTTGGAAATTTTCTTTTGACGTAACGACGCTCGTCAGGAGGCATCAATCAGATCTTTCCATTCTCCTTGCAATTCAGAATAAGGAACATTGAATTCCAGGATGTCTATGATCTTTGGATTCCCGAAACCAACTGTATTTGTTTCTCCAAACTCAATCATATTGACTCGATTATTGGCAGGAACAGGATTCTTGACTATATTGGGACCCCGAGGTGGTTCGAGCTTGCCTTCTTCAATCAGGTGAGAGATCAGGAATTTCAGGTAAGTACAGTCATTGGTGTTATGCCCATGATATTTGTGAAAGCGGCAGTGTTTGGTTTCATCCATTCTTACACTAGGGTTCTTTGGTTTCTAGTTTTCCAAAGGTCTAATGAGTCCCTCGGCCACCAAACCATCGAATACTTTCTCTAGCGGCATTCCAAAATCTTCGGCAGTGTAGAAACGAGGCCTTGGCTTCACAGCGGATTGACCTGAACTTTTTCCAACTTTCTCATTCTGGATATAATTGACTGCGCCAACCGTTTCTTTTCCCTTTACGGTGACGGCTGGGGCATTTGAGATTGGTGCTTTGTACCGGTAAGAGTTGCCCGTACTTGTGACTAGAGCCATGTTGAAGGCATTTTCAAACTTAGTGCCGGTATTTACCATCGCCCGAAAATCAGGATAATAATAATTGCCAATCTGGACCCTTAACTGAGGTTTCAAGCAGGACTGGAAGATCTCCATCTGTTCCTCTTCATTCAACGGGGTCATCATTTCACTAAGTTTCCAATTCCACCTCTTGTAGAATTCACCTACTGGTTCGTCTGGGCGCTGCAGAGTGCCTTGTAGGTCATTCCTGCTGGTTTCCCAATTCAAGTTAGCCTTGTATTTTTCCATGAACGTTTCCTTGATCTGGTCCCATGTGGCTCGGGCCTCTGGCTTCACATGCAGGAACCACCTAAGAGCTGAACCCTTTAATGATAGTTGAAAGTGATCGGCCATTTGCTGATACGTACAATCCTTGGCCCTCATGGCAAGAAGGTAGCTTTCAATGTGAGTTCGAGGACAATCTGTGCCGTTGAACTTTTCAATCTCGGGCATCCGAAATTTTGGAGGAAGAGGGACAATTTTGCTGGGATCAGTGATCTGGTATGCTGCTTTCTTGGTGCTCAGTTCCCCAAACTTATCTTGCATGGACTTAACTTGCTCCATCAACCAGGTCATGTTGGGGTCTGGCGACGGTTTTGGATTGTTCGATTCTGAAGTAGGTTTATCAGACTTGGGTGGCACATTGGTAGCTGGTACCATGGCTTGGGGATCTTTCGAAGGGAAGTAAGTGTAAACTTGACCTGGTCCTGTGTTTTCGTGAGGCTGGCCGGAGGCGTAGGAATTAGGTTCATAGTTACCAGGGTAAGGAGAGGAATAAGGAACCTCGTGGGGTCCTGTTGGCAAGGTTGGGGGTGGATGATCTGTTGTGGCAGGGCATAGGTTAAAGAGATCATTGGATTGATTCTGGGGCCTGGAGATTGTCTAAGATGGCCCATACTGAGAAGGGGGTGTGAATCCCGGGGGATAATGCAGAGACTGAGTAACCGGGATAGCCGTGGCATTTTCCCTTTGTTGGTAGGGAACAAAGCTGGGTCTTATCTGAGGAGGCGAGGGCGTTGGAGCCCTGACGGCCTGGGATGTTGGAAAGGACTGAAAAGGGGTAGTCCTTGGTAAGGAATCATATGTGGATGGAGGAGGGCATTGGTTATAGGCTGGGGGAGCTGAGATTGCTGCTTCTGGAGTCTTATCATCTACCATAACCAGGGAACCGTTGGACTCAACCACTATCTGAACCCCATGACGATGGAGTGCATCGATAAGCATGGCTTGCTGTTCCTCATGGACCTTACGACTGTTTTCCAAGGCTTAGGCTAGCTCTTCTTCCATAGTCATCTGGTTACCCAAACCACTGCTGTTTTCTGTCAAATCTGCCATTCTGACTCTCTAGACTGACAAAACTGAGGATTCTGGCGAGCTATCTGAGAATTCTGCACTGACAAGCCGCTGACTCGATATTCTCACCCACTTTTTTCTCACTGCGGGAAAGGGATAGGCAAGGGTTTAGACTATGGGGTAGGTGTTTAGGCTGAAGGCTCAAGCAATATGCAAATTAAGAATATTTCAGTTTACTTAAAACATTGTCTTTTATTAATTTCTATTTGGTTGGAAAATGGGTTGCCCTTCTTTTTCGCAACTACTCTAGATCCTGGATCAGTGGGTTCCGTCACTACGTCTATAAGCCCCTCATTTTCCACCTGTATTTCGACCTCCCAGGGTGGACAGCCCCGGGCGAGGGTCCTATAGGGCACGCGGATCCCACCGACCGAGAAAGAAGAACGCTCCTAGGGGTCTAGCGGGTCATAAGAACTTTTAACGCACGAGCGATGCGGATTATAGTCAAGGCAATGCCGGGAAAGTCTCGTTTTTCAGCCTTAACGGAATTTCGGCAGAGTTTCGCTTGCGCAATTGACGTTTTGACTTTAGGCATTTATCCAAGAAAATAATAGGCGTGGGTCGGATGGTAAAAGTCGGATGACACAGTGTCACATTGAACTTTGTTGCATACGTTACGCGAGTCAAAGTCAAAGTCAATGCCGGGTCAAGATCTTGCCAATTTTTCCTTGACGGAATTTCGGCAGAGCTCCGCTTGCATGAAAGATCTTTTTGATTTTTGGCACGGACTCGGGCTTGACTCTTACGTATCCCGTGCAGGTCAAAGTCAATGTCGGAGTCAAGATTCTGCCAATTTTTCCTTGGCGGAATTTTGGCAGAGTTTCGCTTGCGCGAAGAATCCTGACTTCCGTCATGGGCTAAGGTTTGACCTTGACGGGGGTATGCAATTAGGCAATATGACACGGTCTAGACCAAACACTAACCAAAAGTCACGGTTTTAAAATGAGTGACACGGACTGTGCATTGGTCGATACTGGCTGCCATGGGGAGTTTGGGATGATTTCGTGCGCGCCCGGGAGCATCGTAATGCTGTCCGTGACTACAGCTAAACAACCACCCCGGATTAAAAGGACATACATGCAAAGTGTACAGGATATATAAGGTGCGCGTAGTGTGCGGCCTCCTAAAAATGTTCCTTTTTGAGTTAAAACAGAAATTTTCAGGAATGTGTTTTAAAGGAATGATTTTTCAGGACAGGGGAAATGCAACAGTTAAGCACGTAAATTTTATGGAGCCCGGTCAGTCTTGAAACTGAATAGCCCCAAGCTGCCTAAGCTGCCAGATTAGCCTCAGATTGTGTCCTGGTGGAATTTCTCAAAGATGCCACCCGGCCAGGATCCAGGGAGGATCAAGCCGTACGGCTGGATCAAGCAATTTTCCAGGTTCCAAAATTTTTCATTTGCAGGTTGTTTCCCCGAACGTCTTGGCACCTTTTCAGCTCCAGAAAGCTTCCAATTCAGTATTCAGAGTATGCACAATCCCAAAAACCAAAATGCATGCAAAACAAAGAAATAAAAGCAAGCACGAAAATCGGATTCGCGGCGGAAGGCTAACCCACTCAAAAAGCTTTTTTTCTTTTTTTTTTCAAAAGGATACCGGTACGTGGCATTGTTAGACCATATTTTATCCCAGACTCGGCTGAGAAGGCGATAACGGGAAGTTTAATGGTTTCCACCTATATACCAAGTATCATTTTTTTATTAAAAATAAAAGATTTTTTGGTTATCCCCAGCGGAGTCGCCAAACTGTGAACGTGGTACCCAAAGATTGCGGCGCTTTTTCTTTGTTTTTGAACCGCTTTCTCGTGTAAGGGGTCACCGCCTCACATCGGTTTGAAGACATTCGGTTTAAATTGAAAAACGGAGTCGCCATGCCATTTTGATTTCCTCAAAACTTTGAAAAAAAGGATTAGGGTCCGGAGGTTAAGTTACCCATTGGGAAGAACGTTTGGCGTTCACCCAAAGAGCCTTGCCGAAGCAAGTCTTTCAAGATCCAACCTTCGTGCTTGCCTTTCTGCTTTCGTGTGTAGGATGTGATTTGAAAAGGGAGGGAATGTGCCAAGTGATCTTCCGGACGTAAAAACCATGAGTTGGTTATCGCTCGGAATACCTTGGATTTTGATATGTTCGGGACTTTGATCCCGTGCTCATCTTGGACTTACGGACATCATTAAGTGACTTTTGGTCACATGTGATCGGAATAGGGACGCCTCTTTTTATAGTCCAAGAATGAGACTCTTTAGAAAGGAAGGACCTTTGCCCATCAATCCTACATCTTGAGACGATTTGAGCTTGATAGGGACATTTGTGCTCGTCTCAAGTGATGATCGGAGATGTAGGGGCTTAAGTTTATCCGTTTCTAAAGGGATTTCAGACTATGACATCTTTATATGGAGGAAACAATGTAAAGATATGACCTTTACACCGTTACGCCCCAAGAGATGCTTCAAGTACCAAAAGGGACTAAGGGGAGGGGTATAAAGATTGGATCTTTATACTCATCCTATGCCTTTTTGTGCCTTAAGAAGGTCACTAGGCAATCCTTGGAGAGAGATCCAACCATGAGGGACATGGGGGAATGCATTTTAAAGTAAAGATGACATTTTTAATGTAAAGATGACATTTTTATGCAAACATGTGTAAGGAACACTATGAAAGCTAAGACTAGGAACGTAAAGGGATGACCTTTATGGCTTTCCTATGTCCTTTAAGAACCATTTAGGTGGACAATACTTGAAAGCAAGGTCTATGAGAAGGGGATGACATTTAAGTAAGTAAAGATGACATTTTTATATGAAAAAGATGACATTTTCACATCATCATGTGAGAGATCCACCCTAGAACAAGCCATTTATGGTCTTATTGTTCATTCTTGGGATGGATCCTCCATGAATCCTATGTGATAGGGGAATGGGGGGTATTATGATCTATATAGTAAAGACTTGATCTTTATGGCAAGAAATCACATCTAAAGCAAGTAAATAGCAATATAAATGGCAAGGAGCAATATAACAAGAATAACAAGTACATTTCAAAGAGGAAAGGAGGAGAGGTTACCAATGGTGGTGTTCCTCTATCTCCCTTGAAGATTTCCTAAGGAAGAAGTGACTTTGGAGGGATTTTGGAGAGGAGGGAGGTAATTTTGAGAGGGTTTTGCTCTCTGGAAACTCGTGGTTCTATTTTGACAGAGTAACAGTCCTAAAATTCCCCTTTTAAAGTGAATAGAGGCCTCTATTTATAGGCAGATTTGTGCTTCCTAATGAAGCCGTGCGACATTAACAACTTGCTAATGAAGCCGTGCGGTCTTAAAGATCCTTTAATGACTCAACCTGATTCTAGAACCATGCAAGGTGGCATTCTAGAAGCTCTTTCCAGCGAGGGACTACGTGGAATTTTAATTCCTAACAAGTCCTTCGCCCCTCGAAAGGTTTGGGAAATTCCCAAATTGCCCCTGAACTTTAGGAAAGTCCGAGAAATTGCCGGGAAACTTAACCGGAAGGCATGAGCCAGATTTGGGTACTTACAGTTACGTTTCGGGAAGAGTATTTTGAGATCACCCAAAACGCCTCGTATGACGAGTCTTTCTACCTTTCTCGAAAATGTGTGTGTATGTGTGTGTGTGTTTGCATTTTGAAAATGGGGGCTTGAATGACAAGCTTAATCTTGATTTGAATGTCGAATGTTGATTTTATGATTATGATTCTTGGAAAAAGCGAGCATTTGAATGACAAACGTCGATTTTGGAGTGTTTTTGGAAAAAAGGTGCGAGTGACGAGTTTGAATCTTTAGCTTAAGTGTCAAATGTTGACTTTTAAGAAAAGAGAGTTTGAATGTCAAACGTCGGGTTTTGAGTTTAAAAATGATCGTTCGGATGCCAAACGTCACTTTTGCGCATTTTGAAAGGGAGCTCGAATGACGAACTCCGGTTTTGAACCGGACATTACATTGTTAGCGATTTTATGGAAAAAAAACATTAAATGAGATGCGATCAACGAATTATTTTGCGACTCAGACTTTGATAAATAAATACTATCACGAGCCAAACGGTTCGAACTTGTAAATGACAGTATTTAAAATGCGGTATCGACGGAATCAAACGATCCGAACATTAAAGATGCGATCAACGAGCCAAACGGCTCGGACTTGTAAAGTTGCATAATTTAAATGACAATAACAACGGATCAAACGATCCGGACTTTGTAAATGACTATCACGAACCAAATGGTTCGGACTGTAAAGTTGCGAATTGACAGATCAAACGATCCGGACCGTAAATGACATAAACGTAAAGAACGGGGCCGGAATGCCATTTTAACCCGAGATTACTTCTCTTACGAGAGAGAAGATGATCTTGGGGTAAAACGTATCGGACCCCGTAGAAGGTGTTACGTCTACATTTTAATGATTTCGATCGAAGCGGTTATAGCATTTAACGCGTAAACCGAGACGGAACGAGTGTTTACGGAGAGAGAGTGTTACCTATGGCTAGGGGTTGACTCTTTTGGCTCGGTTGACGTATACGGGATACGGTTTAGTGTTTGAAAGGGTTTTTTGAGTTTGTTTGGTTTGTGTTTGGTTGAAAAATGAGGTTTTCAAGCAAATCGAGACAAAACGAGGCTCGGGAGGGGGTAGAAGTGGTTTATGCTGTGGCCTTTGGTGAAAATGGTTAATATTTTTTCCTCCTTGAAATGTTTTGACAGCCCTTGTATTTATAGGGTGAAATTGTAAAACAGTCCAGATGGACTTTTCCTCAATTTGGGGAGGTTTTCTGGTATTTTGGAAAATTGAAGGACTTGTTGGCAATTCTGAATTTTCTGTAAAACAGTCCGTCTGGACTGTCACTCAATCTCAGGGGCATTTTGGTCTTTTCACCTTGAAATTTGATTGATGTTGACTGGAGGGCCTTGGCATGTGTGCCACTTGCCCCTGTGACTCACCTAGGCTAGGATTTTTGTCTCGTTATTCTCGGTTTTGTCCGTTTTTTAAATGACTGTCCGAAAAATGTCTGAAACGCCCCCGGAAAGTGCCGAAAAGTGCGTTTTTCAGGAAAAGCTGTACTTTTACGTGTGATAACGTGTGTTGAGTATGCTTTGATGTTGGGATGCACGTGGCAGTCTCGGGACGTCTCATTGGCTTGAGAATGGGGAGTTTAACGGGTTCCGGTTAACCTGGAAAGGGCCAGTTAACGGATTCCGGTTAACTTCTAACAGATTTTGACGATCCGAATTTGGGTACTTACAGTAGCCCTCGGCTATGTCACTTTCAAAGGAAGTGGGGTCATCAAAAAAAGATAAGGATCCAAATCAGGGGATGCCTTTCTTAAAGAGACCTGAGAGGTCAGTTGGCTGGACCCTTAGCGAAAGGATTCCTAGGTATCCCAAGCGGGAATCAAGCCAATCGTAGTTCGTAGGTGCAAGGGCCGCGCGTGGGGACCTTGACCTAAGTGTGACTGTTGTGAGGCGTCTGAACCTAAGCGGAGACTATTGTGAGGCGTCTGAACCTAAGTGGAGACATATTGTGAGGCGTCTGAACCTAAGCGGAGACTATTGTGAGGCTTCTGAACCTAAGTGGAGACTATTGTGAGGCGTCTAAACCTAAGTGAGACTATTGTGAGGCGTCTGAACCTAAGCGGAGACATATTGTGAGGCGTTTGAACCTAAGCGGAGACTATTGTGAGGCGTCTGAACCTAAGCGGAGACTATTGTAAGGCGTCTTAACCTAAGTGGAGACTATTGTGAGGCATCTGAACCTAAGTAAGACTATTGTGAGGCGTCTGAACCTAAGCAGAGACTATTGTGATGCGTCTGAACCTAAGTGGAGACTATTGTGAGGCATCTGAACCTAAGCGGAGACTATTGTGAGGCGTCTGAACCTAAGTGGAGACTGTTCCGGGTTTGACGAAAAGGCTTTCTTAAAAGGTCATTGTGCAGGCTTACTGATAGGTCTAAAGTCGCACGCCTACAAATTAATTAATTACCAAGACTATACTTGGCTACAAAAACTGCAGCTAGGACAAGTCCAGGGTCGATCCACTGAAGAATGGTTATTTGGTTGCACAATTGTCACTTGACAAGATTGGGGGTTTGTTTGATTTTAATTAAATTTTTAAAACAGAAATTAAAACTAAGTTGTAAATAATTAACGGGAAGCACTTCAGATTTGTTTCCGTCCCCGTTTATCATTTCAATATCATCGGTGTAATTTCTTTCCCTTCCTCCCTATTCACTTGATTCAGGATATATTTCGATCCCTATTTCTTTCTTATTAATGGTTATAAGCAGTGACACACTCACCTATTCCCCTAATCAATACCTAAACCTAACTGACACAGTCTAGATTCACAATATTGATTGATAAAGCTTTAAGAAATTAAGATCAAGAATTTCACTATTCTTTTGCAAATAGATCAAAACCTAGTTTTACCCCCTTTTTAATTTACCACGACACGTGCATGAATCTCAAAGATGCTACTCGTGAAAAATCCTAATCTGACACAGACTTAAGATTAAACTAGCATTAAATCAATTGCAAGGGAAAAGAGGGTGATCAAATCTCAAAACCCTAGAAATGATTTAGCAATTAAATCAAGTAAAACTATGAATAGGGATTCAGAAATAAAGAAATCAATACCTCAATTGAATTAAACAAACCGTTCAGGATTCAAATCCGAAGCAATGGAATTAGTTCTCCATAAAAATTGCTGAAATCTCTAAGGAAAATAATAAAAAGTTTAAACCTAAAACTGTAGTTGAAACAAGTATTTATACGTGTCCCAACTAATAATAATAAACCTATAAGGAAACTAAAAAGAAAAAGGAAAATAAATAATAATAATAATAATACTCCTAATTTCCAACGCCAGTCAATGCTTCAATTGCCTCGGTCAACGTGCAGCTACCTTGGTCCACTGTAAATCTTCAATGCCTGGGTCCACTTCACTTGAATTTGGAAACTTGAATTGCCCAATTTACTAATACTGATGTATCCCTTTTCAACTTAAATTGATTTTCAAAATCTTCCTCACACACACACGTGCCATCATCTTTTTCAAATTCTTCTTTTCCACTTTGGTCCTCGAAATTCTGCTTCTTTGTAATTTGATCCTTGAACTTCAGCTTCTCGCAGTTTGGTCCCTGCACTTCTGATGATAACACTTTATCCTCCACAGTAATAAACTTTTGCAGGGACAACACAAAATCACTCAAAATGTGTCTCACAATTACAAATAATTCCCACAAACTCACCAATTCATAGTCTACTCCAAATTACATCAAAACTAGTCTAAATTACATTAAAATAATGATAAACTGTCTAGAAAATTAGGGAAATAATGTATACAAAATCCACCACATCAAATTCCCCCATGCTTAGACCATTACTCGTCCCTGAGTAATATCCTAACCCCACTCTAAGCACCGGTCTAATCAGCGTAGCATGGGAGGAAAATGATCCCTAATCTCCTCTAAACCACCAATCAAAAATCAACAAACTCAAATAACTCAATCAACGTACTCGGAGAATGGAACTCCGCTCCTTATCACTCCAAAAATAATAATGTACCAATGACCTTAGCTCGACCCCAACTCCAAAAATGCAAAAACGGGACATCCAAGCTAAGGCCCACACATCAAAAAGCTAAGGGGAACTAAAGATGTCCTAATTTTCCCCCACGCTTATCTCACACTACAATCTCCCTCATAAACTAAAGTTTTCTGTATGATTTCTAATTAAGCACAAAACTTTACCTCGTAACAAAACACCTACACCCCCTTATATCTCCAGAAAAGAACAAGGATTTTCTAGCCTAACGTCTCTAAACCAAACCTCCTACGCCAATAATGATCAATCCTACCCTATGCTCCAATCCTCCCTTATGACGCCAACACCGGTGATATAAAGATAGAAGGTATTTCACCCACTCACCTTTTTCCTAGGTACCGTTTCCGGTTTTCACCTAGACTCTCATTTCATTTCATTTTTTTTTAATCACACCCTCTCCTTTTGCCTAAGTGCCCTCTCGGGTTTTCACTTAGCCACTCTCTTTTTTTTTCTTTTTTTTTCTTTTTTTATAAAGAAGAAGGCAACTACATACAAACAACATACAGGAACCCCACCCCCTCACCAAACCATGCATAGTCACATATGCATTACTATAGACCAAATGAAATAAGGAAGGGGAAGGGAATACCTCAACCATCTCACTGATGGGGCGGCCTAAAATGGTGGTCCCATGGACCTGGCTGGCTCGAACTCTCACCCCCGGGCTGCTGTTACTGCCACTCCATCTGCTGCGAGTCATGGTGGTAGGGGGAATACGGGCTGTGGGGAGAGTACTGTGGCGGGAGAGGTAGTCTCTCCATCATCAACTGCATCATCCTCCTCTCCTCCTCCCTAAAAGCCTGAGCTTGCCC
This sequence comes from Adenophora triphylla var. japonica, assembly GCA_022495995.1. Taxonomy (NCBI): domain Eukaryota; kingdom Viridiplantae; phylum Streptophyta; class Magnoliopsida; order Asterales; family Campanulaceae; genus Adenophora; species Adenophora triphylla. The sequence goes on along the minus strand of JAFEMH010003185.1, from coordinate 150,355 downwards.
AATCTCTTTGTCCATCTTCCCTTCCATTCTCTCTCTCCACTGCTGGTTAGTCACAATCTCTGCCTCCACTCTACTCTGAAACTTCCCAAATTCCATCCTCAATCCTCTCACGTTCTCCTCTATCATTTCTACCTGCCCAGCCAAATAATACGCAGCCTCTGTAGGGTCCATGTCGTGCATCTCCACCTCACCTTTATCATCAACTCCATGGTCTATCTGTGGTCCAATCCTCGCTCGATTGAAGCTGGTGAGCGTGAACTTATCAATCTTCGACCCCGGCTTCAGATTATAGATTTCCCCTCGTATATTCAGCCCTGCCATCTCTGCCAACTCCGTGATAAGAATAGGAAAATTATAGTTTGACCTCCCCATATTGTTGGCCAATCTGATGATCTCATTTCTGATAATCAAGCCGGTGTTTATTCTCTTTTCGAAACCACAACATGCATCAATGCCGCCCTCCTCCAGCTAACATCCCCATAGTGTGATGAGGGCATAATCCGCTCACAAATAAATCTGTGTAAAATGGCTAACTCCTCACTCAAATCCCTCGTTTTCATTATGTTGCCCTTTTTGTACCATGTAGGGTCAATGTCCACCCCAAGTGTGACCGAGAATGCTGGGAGGTGGCCTAATATATCCTTCTTTGTCTTCAACTCCCTTACCAATGTTTGATACGCGCAATCCTCCTCCGACACATTAGCGGGCATACTGTAATATCTATTGATCACAGTGCTAGTATACGGGACCTCCAACCCACGTACATAAGAATTGGGTGTATCACCTCTGGCACACACATTGGCATAGAACTCCTGAACTATTCTATTCAATCCCCACGTGCTCGGGTTTGACGCAAGCATCTTCCATTTATAAAACGTAAAAATCTCTTTTAAATTACAACTTGCCCAATCGAATTCCCGTTCTACGTTGAATGCATTACCCCAATGATCATTAAAGAATTTATCTGCTTTTTCAGAAACAAATCTATGTCAGTCATATTGGGGCTCTTCCACAACCGGGGGAGGGGGAACATTTTTCTCTCTACCCCTTTTACCCATTACAATACTGAAAAAAAAAAATTAGCTCACAGAAGGATAAAAATTACCGGAACAGATTGCCGGAATATCGCCGGAGTTGGGGAAGAAGACCCTGAAACCGAGCCCTTTGAACAACCAACCTTCCCACTTCTTATTCCTTCAAGAATCACCACACAACATGTGCTACTCATCACAAAACACCCCTCTACAAATTTCCAATTTTCTTCATCAATCGCCGGATTTAATGGAGGGGGGGCTTGAAACTGGGATTTGGGTAAGGATTAGGGGATGGGGGATTTGATTTGGTGGGTTTGGGTAGGGGATTTTGAAGTTTTATATTGGATTTTAGAGAGAGAGAGGGGCAAAAGGGCAGAGTAAAAGAGAGAGACAGAGGGGGATACGGTTAGGCTTAGAGAGAGAAAGAGGGGAGGCGTGGGTTTATGTAAAGAATTTGAAAACAATTTAAGACTTGTGTTCCCAACACAGGCCGGACCCCACCTTCTACCCCTTGGGAGCGGACGCTCCCCGGGCCTGGGAGCGGACGCTCCCCTTTCCAGTAGCTAAGTTGATTTTTTGCCAATTTTTGGAGCGGGCGCTCCCCCCTTTTTGGGAGCCGACGCTCCCACTTTCCAGAAACTTGCCTCCGTTTTTGAGTACTTGGGAACAGGTGCTCCCTCACTTTTGGGAGCTGACGCTCCCACCTTCCAGTAGCTTTTTTTTTTTAAGAACTAGGCCACAGGTCGTTTTGCTCCCTTCTCCATGCTTTTCCCTGCACAACACCACACACAAAAATACCTTAGTAGCACCAATTCCAAACGAAATAACAATGTAAAATAACAAAAATAACAACGAAATAAACAATGAAAATCCCGGGTTGCCTCCCGGTAAGCCGCCCTTCGTTACCGTCTTTAGCTAAACCAAATGCCGGGTTTAATGCCCCCGGCATAGCATATGGCTCAATCATAATTAGGATCGTAGAGATCCATCATCTCCACATCCTCCACAGTAACATCACTCCCATCAAAATAGGGCTTTAATCTTTGCCCATTTACCTTAAATTCTTGGTCTCCGGAAAGACTTGAGATCACAACCGCACCATGCGGGAATACCTCCCTCACCAAATAGGGACCGGTCCACCGGGACCTCAATTTACCGGGAAACAAGCGCAAGCGGGAGTCAAATAGGAGGACTTTTTGATCAACCTTAAATTCCCTCCTTAAAATCATTTTATCGTGCCACGCTTTTGCTCGTTCCTTATAGGACAAATTATTTTCACAGGCCTCTCTTTGGATCTTATCAAGTTCATTCAATTGCAATTTTCTTTCCTCTCCGGACCCGACTAAGTTCATATTGAACTTTTTAATTGCCCAAAAGGCTTTGTGCTCTAATTCCACGGGCAAGTGACATGGCTTCCCAAACACCAACCGATATGGGGACATACCAATAGGTGTCTTGTAGGCCGTACGATAAGCCCATAGAGCATCCTCTAGCCTAAGACTCCAACCTTTCCTATTCGGATTTACGGTCTTTTCGAGGATCGATTTGATTTCCCTATTGGACACCTCGGCCTGGCCATTTGTTTGGGGGTGATAGGCGGTAGAGACCTTATGAGTGATATTATACTTTTTGACCAAGGCCTCCACCATCCTATTGCAAAAATGAGTTCCCCTATCACTAATCAAGGCCCTAGGCATCCCAAATCTAGACACAACATTGCTCTTAAGAAAACTCACCACCACATTAGAATCATCGGGGCGTGTAGGGATCGCTTCGACCCACTTGGAGACGTAGTCCACTTCAAGCAAGATGTACACAAAACCAAACGAAATAGGGAACGGACCCATAAAGTCAATTCCCCACACATCAAAAACTTCGCAATTAAGTACGATGTTTTGTGGCATCTCACTGCGGCGTCCTATATTTCCAACACGTTGACACCGGTCACAAGACTTACAAAATGCAGTGGCATCCATAAACAATTTCGGCCAAAAGAAGCCACTGTCTAACACTTTCCTAGCGGTGTTTTTGGCACCAAAGTGACCACCGCACGCATACTCATGACAGAACTTTAGGATAGAGGCCACCTCATTTTCCGGGACACATCTACGAATAACTTGGTCAGCACAATGCTTCCACAAGTTTGGTTCGTCCCACACATAATACTTAGCCTCACTGCGGATTTTGTCTCTCTTGGATTTAGAAAATCCTTGGGGGAATCTATTAGAGACCAAAAAGTTTACTAAATCCTCATACCAAGGGAACACTTCCTTAACAGCCCACAAAGCCTCATCAGGAAACTCGCCCCTAATAGAGGCTTGCTTATAAGGCTTGTCATCCTCTCTTACCAAACGACTCAAGTGATCGGCCACAACATTTTCGGCCCCTTTCTTATCCTTGACTTCTACGTCAAACTCACTCAACAGGAGGATCCACCGAATGAGTCTCGGTTTCGCCTCTTTCTTAGACATCAAATACCTAAGAGCGGCATGATCGGTGTACACAATGATTTTGATCCCAAGCAAATAGGACCTAAACTTTTCTAATGCAAATACCACCACTAACATCTCTTTTTCTGTAGTGGAGTAATTTCTTTGTGCCTCATTTAGAGTCATAGATGCATAATAAATCACATTAGAGGCACGATCCACTTTTTGACCCAACACTGCCCCCACGGCATAATCACTCGCATCACACATGATCTCAAAAGGTAGAGACCAATTGGGGGCTTGAATAATAGGAGTAGATGTCAACCTACCCTTCAAATCATCAAACGCTTTCTTGCAATTATCATCAAATTTAAAATCTACCTCTTTTTGCAACAAGGTGCATAGAGGTGATACAATTTTTGAAAAATCTTTTATGAAGCGACGGTAGAACCCCGCATGACCAAGGAACGACCGCACTTCACGCACATTTGTAGGGTAGGGAAGTGTAGAAATAACATCAATTTTGGCTTTATCCACTTCAATACCCTTTTTCGAAACCACATGTCCTAACACAATGCCTTGCTCAACCATGAAGTGACATTTTTCAAAATTTAAAATCAAATTTGTTTCAACACATCGGTCAAGAACTAAAGCAAGGTGAGCAAGACATTAGTCGAACGAGTCTCCATGGACAGTGAAGTCATCCATGAAAACCTCCATAAAATTCTCTACAAAATCGGAGAAGATGCTCATCATATACCTTTGAAAAGTCGCAGGTGCATTACATAAACAAAAGGGCATCCTCCGATAGGCAAAGGTGCCGAAGGGGCAAGTGAAAGTGGTTTTCTCTTGGTCTTCTGGTGCAATTGGTATTTGAAAATACCCGGAATAGCCATCAAGAAAATAGTAGTACGCCCTTCCGACAAGCCTTTCCAACATCTGATCAATAAATGGGAGGGGGAAGTGATCTTTCCTAGTTACCTCATTCAGCCGACGAAGATCAATACAAACACGCCATCCCGTTTGCTCCCGGGTTGGTACCAACTCGCCCTTGTGATTGATTAAGACGGTGATTCCACCCCGCTTGGCTACACATTGAGTAGGACTCACCCACTCACTATCTGATATGGCATATATGATCCCCATCTGCAGCAACTTCAACACTTCCTTCTTCACCAACTCCATCATAGGTGGGTTCAACCTCCTCTGCGGTTGCCTTACCGGCTTAGAACCCTCCTCTAGCAAAATTCGGTGAGTACATAAAGAAGGACTTATGCCCTTGATGTCGGCAATAGTCCACCTAATCGCTTCTTTCCGCTCCCGGATCACATCAACTAATTTCTTCTCTTGCTCCTCCGTCAGAGCACTAGATATCACCACAGGAAGTGTCTTCCCTTCACCCAAGAAAGCATATTTCAAATTCTCGAGAAGGGGCTTCAATTCAAGAACAGGTGCCTTCTCAACAGATGGCAATGGCTTCTCCGGTGGCACCTCCAATTGTAAATGACCATAACCCGGTGGTGAGACATACATGGCATCCTCAGAAAGGCTCATCACCGCCTCTTTCATCTCATCAGAAATATCAAACTCTAACCCGGCATACTCCAAGGCATTCTCCAATATGGACTTCATGTCATCATCTCCCCCACACATATCGGACACCTCTTGAGTTATAGGCTCAACTACATCAATGAAGTTCACCGAGTGCACATCCTTAGGGTACTTCATGGCATCGAAGATATTGAACTCCATTTGTTGCCCATCAAACTCCATAGTCAACGACCCATTCGTGACATCCAACTTGGTACGAGCAGTCGACATGAAAGGCCTCCCTAACAAAATGGGAGCCTTAGGATCCGTATCCATCTCCAAGACATAAAAATCTGCAGGAAAAATGAGCTTACCAACCCGAACTAGAACATCCTCAATCAACCCCTTAGGGTACACATTTGACCTGTCGGCAAGCTGTATAATCACCCGAGTATCCTGTAAAGGTCCCAACTTTAGGTTCTCAAACAATGCATAGGGCATGACGTTAATTGAAGCCCCCAAGTCAAGCATAGCCATATGCTCCGAATTATCCCCAAGAGACACCGGAATCACGAACATACCCGGATCACTACACTTTTTCGGCATCCTCTTCTGATAGACTGCAGACACATGCTCACTGATTTTTACCTTTTTCTGACTCCGCTCCTTTTGATTCCTCTTCATAGTGCACAACTCTTTCAAGAACTTTGCGTACCTTGGAACCGACTGCAGAAGATCAAGAAACGGAATGTTTACCTCAAGCCTTTTGAACGTATCAAAGATAGCCTTATCAGGCTCCGGCTTTCGATCCTCCCTTAAAGCATACGGAAACGGAGGAACTGGCTCATAAACAGGAAATATTGGTGCAGTACTCTTCTCCTTTTCAGGAGTCTTCGTCTCCGGTGTAACTCTCTCAACCACTAACTCGGGCTCCTCTTCGACAACCACTTCCTCTAGCTTCTTCCCACTGCGCAAAGTCATTGCACTGACATTAGACTTTGGATTCGGTTCAGTTCTAGATGGTAACTTCCCCAAGTCTTTAGCCTCCATTCTCCCAACTGCATCTGCTAGCTGACTCATATGCTTCTCTAAATTGCTGATTCTCGATTTAGTCTCCTGCTGGAACTGCTGGAAGTTTCCATTCATGGTAGACATGCTCTGCGCTAGTGACCGGACCATGTCCTCTGTAGACTGGCCCTGCTGCTGCTGCTGCTGTCTAATAGGTGCTCTGTACTGATTGTATTGATTTCCCTGAAACTGCTGACCCTGCTGAAACCCCTGCTGATTATTGAACGGCTGCCTGAACCCTTGTTGCCCCTGTGGTGGACCATACCTGAGGTTTGGATGAACATTATTTGCAGCATTGTAATTGAACTGTGGCTGTCTCTGACCCTGCTGATTGAACCCAATTGCATTGACATCTACCACCTCATCCATCTGAAGAGTAGGACAAGAATCAGTCGGGTGAGTCACATTATTACATATACCGCAGGGATGAGGTTGTTGGCCCAAAACTAATGTCTTCAATAGAATCTTCACATCTGCCAACTCGGTCTCCCACTTGCTTGTAACATCACTCGAACCTGCAGCACTGACTTGTCTAATGCTAGACCTCCTCCCATGTGTCCTTGTGCTTTTGGCCAATTCCTCTATCAACTGCTCTGCATCCCTGGTAGTTTTGTTCAGAATGCTACCTCCACAAGCAGAATCCACCCACCGTTTGTCCTGCACAGTCAATCCCCATAGAAGTAAACAATAAGCTGCTCATCATAAAAGCCATGATACGGACAGCTTCTGCAGAGCTTGTAGAACCGGTTGTGATAGTCATATAATGATTCGTCGGCCCGCTGCTCCATGTTGCTGATGTCCCTCTTCATGACATTGATCTGATCTGGAGGGAAGAACTCATCAAGGAATACCTCCTTCAACTCCTGCCAAGAGGTAATGCTGTTGGGTGGCAGGTGATAGTACCACGTATTCACGTTATCCTTAAGAGTAAAGGAAAACGCCCTCAGTAATAACTGCTCAAGAGGCAAAGCAGCCGGTCTCATACTCTTGCAAATCTGCACAAACTGAGCAATGTGCTGATTCGGATTTTCCCCTGGTATCCTATTAAAATGGGGCAACTGGTTCAACAACCCCGGCTTCAATTCAAACGTAACCCCAGCCGATAAATCAGGAAATAGCACGGCTTGCGGTTGCTCATTCCAGTTCGGAGCAATCCTTTGCCTCAATGTCCGAGGTGGGGGAGGTGGATTGTTATTGCCTCGTCCATTACCCCCATTGTTTACAACCTTCGGTTCGACATCACACATGCCGTTATTATTATTCATCCCGCTCCGCTGCAAATTTCTCCTGTACCTGAAATATCTTTTAATTTCTGGAACAAAAGGACTAACAGACTGATTAGCAGAACGAGTATGGACCATAAAAGGTTCCAAACCACAAGACAATAATAATAATAAAGCACAATTAACAGGAAATAAGAAAAAGAAAAGGAAATAGATTAAGAAGTAGAATAAGAGTGCAAACAAATAAAACCGTTCCCCGGCAACGGCGCCAAAATTTGATAGGTCTAAAGTCGCACGCCTACAAATTAATTAATTACCAAGACTATACTCGGCTACAAAAACTGCAGCTAGGACAAGTCCAGGGTCGATCCACTGAAGAACGGTTGTTTGGTTGCACAATTGTCACTTGACAAGATTGGGGGTTTGTTTGATTTTAATTAAATTTCTAAAACAGAAATTAAAACTAAGTTGTAAACAATTAACGGAAAGCACTTCAGATTTGTTTCCGTCCCCGTTTATCAATTAAATATCATCGGTGTAATTTCTTTCCCTTCCTCCCTATTCACTTGATCCGGGATATATTTCGATCCCTATTTCTTTCTTATTAATGGTTATAAGCAGTGACACACTCACCTATTCCCCTAATCAATACCTAAACCTAATCGACACGCCTAGATTCACAATATTGATTGATAAAGATTTAAGAAATTAAGATCAAGAATTTCACTATTCTTTTGCAAATAGATCAAAACCTAGTTTTACCCCCTTTTTAATTTACCACGACACGTGCATAAATCTCAAAAATGCTACTCGTGAAAAATCCTAATCTGACACAGACCTAAGATTAAACTCGCATTAAATCAATTGCAAGGGAAAAGAGGGTGATCAAGTCTCAAAACCCTAGAAATGATTTAGCAATTAAATCAAGTAAAACTATGAATAGAGATTCAGAAATAAAGAAATCAATACCTCAATTGAATTAAACAAACAGTTCAGGATTCAAATCCGAAGCAATGGAATTAGTTCTCCATAAAAATTACTGAAATCTCTAAGGAAAAATAATAAAAAGTCTAATCCTAAAACTGTAGTTGAAACAAGTATTTATACTTGTCCCAACTAATAATAATAAACCTATAAGGAAACTAAAAAGAAAAAGGAAAAGACATAATAATAATAATAATAATAATAATAATAATAATAATAATAATAATAATAATAATAATAATAATAATAATAATAATAATAATAATAATAATAATAATAATAATAATAATACTACTCCTAATTTCCAATGCCAGTCAATGCTTCAATTGCCTCGGTCAACGTGCGGCTACCTTGGTCCACTGTAAATCTTCAAAGCCCGGGTCCACTTCACTTGAATTTGGAAACTTGAATTGCCCAATGTACTAATACTGATGTATCCCTTTTCAACTTAAATTGATTTTCAAAATCTTCCTCACACACACGTGCCATCATCTTTTTCCAAATTCTTCATTTCCACTTTGGTCCTCGAAATTCTGCTTCTTTGTAATTTGATCCTTGAACTTCAGCTTCTCGCAGTTTGGTCCCTACACTTCTGATAATAACACTTTATCCTCCACAGTAATAAACTTTTGCAGGGACAACACAAAATCACTCAAAATGTGTCTCACAATTACAAATAATTCCCAAAAACTCACCAATTCATAGTCTACTGCAAATTACATCAAAACTAGTCTAAATTACATTAAAATAATGATAAACTGTCTAGAAAATTAGGGAAATAATGTATACAAAATCCACCACATCACTTACGTTGATTGGCTGCTCGTGTCTTGTCTGCTGGGGATATGGTGTTCGGGCATACGATGATGGCCGAAGAGGGATTGTTGTGCGGGCTTACCTTGATGGCCGCTGAAATGGGATGGTCGGGCTTACGATCGACGGCCGGAGACGTGAGCGTTCACTTGCTGGAGTGAAAAAGATATTCAAGCTTACTAGGGCTGCCGAAGAGAGATTTAACATCTGGAGACGGAATGTTAGTGAGGAATAACGGGAAATTTAACGTCTGAAGACGAAATTGTGATTTAACGTCTGAAGACGGTCTGAGATTTAACGTCTGGAGACGGAACGTTAGAAATGTCTAACTGGGATTTAACCTCGGGGAAGGGGGTGTTAGAAAGGTCTAACTGGGGAAATTTTACACTTTGTAGGGCCAAAAGGGGTAAATTCAAAATTATGGGAAGCTGAGGGACCAAAGTGGCAAAGAAACTTTTTAGGCTGTAAAAGAGTCCGGTTGGACTGGGATTCAATTTGGACAGATTTTAATCAGCACCAGTGTCAACGCCAAACCAGCCCAAAATTCCATTTTCAGGCGAGAGAGAAGAGAGAAAAGAGAGAAAAATATTTCCCTTTTTGCGAGTTTTGTTCGAAACTTCGCGGGATAATCATTATGGACGCCGGATTAGGGCTAAGGGCTCGTCACAGGAGGACCGACAATGAGAGAGCGAGGTTGAGGAGGACCGTGCGGACCACCGCTCTTCCCATGGATCCAACCGAGTTTTATCCGGCTCGGGACACTCATAAATCCTAGGAAGGGATCGCGAGACAGGTAAACATCCTCTAAATTCCGTTAATTTTTAGTATGTGCATTCTTGATTTTTAGGAATTTGATTAGAATTGAGTTAGGGCTTTTGGTGCCCGAATTGGGGCTTTTGACTTTGCGATGTGCCTTTGTCCAAATTGACTAGAGCTTAGTTCAATTGACATTACGGGTAGACAACATAAAAATTTTGGTTGCAAAATTCCATGTCTAGGGGTGCTTTCCGAAATTAAAGTAAGTTTAATTTGGGACGAAGTAATTTTTTTGAAATGTTTGAAACTTCCGATTTCGACGAATTTTTCGAGATGTTTTAAAGTTTCGAGTTCGACAGAGTTTTCGGAATGTTTTGAAAGTTCTGAGTTTGACGGATTTTTTGAAATGTTTTGAAAGTTCCGAGTTCGACGGAGTTTTCGAGATGTTTTGAAAAGTTCCGAGTTCGACGGAGTTTTCGAGATGTTTTGAAAGTTTCAACTTCGACGGATTTTTTGAAATGTTTTGGAAAGTTCCGAGTTCGACGGATTTTTTGAAATGTTTTGAAAAGTTCCGAGTTCGATGGAGTTTCCGGAATGTTTGGAAAGTTCCGAGTTCGACGGAGTTTTCGAGATGTTTTGAAAGTTTCGAGTTCGACGGATTTTCGAAATGTTTTGGAAAGTTCCGAGTTCGACGGATTTTTCGACATGTTTTGAAAGTTCCGAATTCGATAGATTTTTCGAGATGTTTTGAAAGTTCCGAGTTCGACGGATTTTTCGAAATGTTTTGAATGTTCCGAGTTCGACGGATTTTTCGAAATGTTTGGAAAGTTCCGAGTTTGACGGAGTTTTCGAAATGTTTTGAAAGTTCCGAGTTCGACGGATTATTCGAAATGTTTTGAAAGTTCCGGATTCGACGGAGATTTCGAGATGTTTTGAAAGTTCCGGGTTCGACGGAGTTTTCGAAATGTTTTGAAAGTTTGAACCGTGAATATTCTAACTGGGACAGGAATATTTTAGGGGAAAATAGCTATATCTGTGTTTCATCATCTTGATATGCGCCTGTGCATTCTGTACATGTTATCTCTTTAGTAACGTACTTTTGTCGTGTTCACCTGCAGGGTCGAGGGCCGGTCGATGTACATAATTTAAAGAGCAGGGGAACCTTTGAGGCGGTCCATGCGCTGTGGGAGATACTTCCAGACGAGGCTCGGGACGGAGAGAGGAGTCCATGGCAGTTCGTGGTTGACTCCAGCTTGGCAGGATTTATCAGCGCAGTGGCCGCGGTGGCTTCGACACAGAGGGCGAGGGTTATGCATGTTGCTCTGAGCGAGTACTGGTGGGATACAACCCACACGTTCCATTTCAGGTGGGGGAAGGCGACCGTGACTCCCACTGATTTTGCAGCAATTACTGGGTTGCCATTCTGGGGCAATACTGTTGTGTGGGTGGATGGCTACACCCAGGAGCAGTTGTCGGAGCTGCTTGGTTTTGACATTACCGATGACAGGGGCTTGGGCATTCGGTACGGGCCGATGGAGGCTCATCTGAGGAGGGGCATTGAGGCGTATTTGGCAGGGTCCTTGAGGATGACAGCAGAGTGCCTGGCTCAAGGGTTTTTATGGTTTGCTTTGTCAGCTACCATGTTTCCCACTGCTGACACGTCATGTCACTTTCCTTTGCTCGGCTCACTGACCGATCTAGAGGCTGTGAGAGGGTTTGCATGGGGAGAGGCCGGTCTAGCCGAGCTCTGCCATGCTTTGGATAGGTTCTCACGGGGAGAGGAGAGCACTTTAGGCTGTTTTCAGTTTGCCTTGGATGTGAGTTTCTTTCTTTTCCTTTTTTATTCTTGTCTCATTGGTACTCGCATGTATCTACTTTGTAGATGATATAAGTTTCCATGTGTTTGACAGATGTGGTTCTTGGAGGTGTTTCACCCGCAGAGGTGGGAGACCAAGGAGGAGTATGTGTCCTTGTTCCCTGCCATGTTGATTTGGCAGAAGGAGGCGAGGAAGTCGGCAAAGTCGAGGGAGAGCACTCGGCTGACTTATGAGGAGGTGTCATTGGCCATGAGCCCAGGCTTTTCTCAGCGGATCCATCTGACTTGGTGGAGTCGGATTGATGCTTTTGTGGTGCATGTCGCTAAGGATGTTACACGTCGGTGGAAGCTGCTGGTGGGGCTTCATTGTGACGCGATGTACTTGGGTGAGAGGGTGACTTGTCAGCATGGTCCGGGGTCCATTCCTTTGGTTCCGATGGACTCGCCTCCTCACATGCAGTATCCTATGCTGATACCGATGGAGGATTTGCAGCGGTACAGGCAGGGTGTGTCCTATGCCGAATTTATCCTAGAGGATACTGATTATGAGGTTTTCCTAAGGACGAGGCTGAGGAGCCCGCAGGTGTTGCACAGAGAGGGCGAGGGTTCTGCATATCCCCGGGACTACCCGCTCCCTCGCGCTTGGCTGGCATATGAGGGGCCTGATGGTTCTCGCAGGCGACTGACAGTTCCCATTCCGGAGGAGGCGAGACCTCGGTACAGAGTGGATCCCGATGCTTCGGTGAGTGCTTTGTTTCGATTTTCTGTACTTGATAGTAGCATTCTGCAAATGTTGCATCTGCGCTGTCTGTTTGTCCTTTGACGGCTTTCCTGATTTGCAGGTGTCTAGCCGTACTTACAACCAGGCCGTGAGATGTATGGATGGGATAGCCAACTACGCCAGGAGGCTCGTGGAGTTCCTGCGGTGTAGTTCCCGGAGGAGCGCGGCTGTGCATGAGACGATGCCGTCTAGGCCATCTATGGTGAGAGACTCGTCTGCCTCCACGACTGGTGGGGTAGATTTTACGCAGGGGTTTGGTCAGTTCTCCTGTGAGACTGCGGGGTTCGGAGCTCATCACTCTTTGTATTCGGGACACGAGCGAGGAGAGTCCTCGGGGACACATGCGCAGAGGTGGCACTTCTCGTATTCCCGCCTTGAGGAATTTGGAGATTACCTGTCCTCTGTGGATCCGGCTGCGGCGGGGCAGTATTACGAGTGCTCGGATGACGAGCAGGACTCTGAGTAGTCCCTTTTTTTCTAGACAATTAGGTGTAATGCCCAAACAATTTGATTTGTATTTAAAAGGGCCTTTGAGGCGAACCCTTGTATTTTGAATATTTATTTAGTGATTACCTTCCTTTATTTTTGGCAAATAAGCAAGTAGGTTGATCAAAAATAAATAATAATGAGGCATGTATAAAATTCGAACTGGTCAAAATTTATATCTATATGCACTGTTATTTAATTAATTGCACTGTTGCACGAGCCCGGGGTGGATGTGGTATCGGCAGTGAATGATTAAACTACGGATGCATGTAATTTAGAAAAGGCTTGAACAAGAGGTTGTTTGAAAATGTTCCTGAGTTTTGAGGCAGCTGGCTGCAGAGTTGACCAAGTCAACTTGAAAAACAGTATGGCCGGACTAGGCTTCAATTCCAGTTTGTTTTAAATTGCAGTCCAGTTTCTGCAATTTTGTAAACACTACGCTTGCTTCTGATCAACGCTGATTTTCCTTTTGAATTCTTGGAGGTTTCCTTTGTTTTTCATGGCTCCATTTCCCAGGTTACCGTCCCAGAAGCAAGAGAGATATATGGATAGTTTCCAGTCGTGGGTACGGCACCACACGAGGCAAAGCAAGGGATTTTTCGAGGGTTGTTATAGGATGAAAGCGGTTTGGGATTTGAAGGAGCTCATGCCGGATTGGGATCTTTTGAGAGCTGCGGCTCGCTTCTGGGACGTAAGGAGGCACGTGTACAGCTTTTCGTACAACGAGATTACGCCCACATTTGAAAATTTTTGAGCCATACTTGGAGGACCTGAGGCGGAGAAACTGGTTCTTCCTTTGACGGGCGGCATGACCACCATTGAGAAGTTAGTGTCTTTACTTGGCGTCTCAGCTGAAGAAGCATACGGGATGCTAATACCAAACACGGATTATGTTGACATTTCGGGGCTGCCCGATAAATTGGCTGGTGCTGAGGGAAGCATTTTCGCATGGGATGCTTTTGCTCTGTGCGTAATCGCCACTTTATTCACGTTCACATCCCTGGGTGTGTGCCATCACAGTGTACTAGACCTGGTGAGGCAGTGCCAGAACGGAGGAGACATCGTGCCTTTGATCTTGGGCGAGATGTTTCTTGGCATAGGTCGGATGGCGACCGGCAGCCGATACATGTTGGGAGGGAGTCCCGCTATGCTTACTCTGTGGTTGAGGGAGCGGTTGCAGATGGTTCCCGAGGTGCCAGTGTCATATGATTCCTGGTCCTTTTCTCGATGTCCTTTGGTGATAGGGGCGATCAGGCTTGGAGCTTTGGATGGCCAGGCTCCGCACGCATCATTTGCGATGGTGGGTTCCTCATTGGAAGTTACAAACTTGCCGAACCAATCAGGAGGGTCTTCTTGTTGTCAGAGTCCCGGGGGTGTCCCAGACTTCTTTTTATATTCCATCATTAGTGTTTGCGGTTCGAGTGGAGTAGGTGTCGTTGACGGGTTTGGGTAATGCTGCTACCTTCGAGGTGGGATCTCTTTTAATGGAAGATCCTTCGACGCCATTGCTTCTCGCGCGGTTGTGGCAATATACGTCCTTTCCTGCCAGGGTTCTCTTTCACCGGATAGGGGGCATTGTTACGTCCACGCGATATTTGAGCTGGTATGAGGAGTGTATGGGGGAGACACGAGATGGCTATTTTGTGGAGATGGAGAGAGCTGTTGGGCCTTGATTACCCTGAAGGCTCGACTTTGAGGAGGGTCGAAGCGGCGGCTAACCCTCAGGATTGTACTGGGGATGACATGGCTGATTATGAGGCCAATGCTAGTCGGGCGGCCGATCAGAGCATGGAAATGATGACTCGGAGAGAGGCAGCTCGTGATAGAGCTAGAGAAAGGGCTGCGTTGGCAGTTGACGGAGGCGTCGAGAAGGTTCCCTGAGCGAGGTAGAAGGACTACGGGGATATTCCCTGTGAAGGTGAAGAATACCCATCGTGGAAAAGGGAAGGGGAAGAAGGATGAAGGACCAAGTACGGAGGACTAGGTTGACCTTGCTGTCCGGAATATCCAACCATTGTCATTGCAGACACATTAATTGATTAATGTTTATTGTAGTTTTGCTAGCGTGTAGCGAGTCAAGAGTTGACCGTGCTTGAACTCATCAAAGATTGTTTTAACCGTCATTAATATGTAGGTTAATTTAAAGAGTTTTTCGAAACACAAGCGATTGGTGCTTATTTGTGTTTTTTTTTGAGACCGAACCAATGATGGCTGCCTACGTTCCCCTTTTACATTTGGACTAAGAGGCTCAGGTCACCATAGTTCGACACTTTAGGTGAAATTTGAGAAAAAAGATAAAAGAAGTGCGACCCTGTTTTTTACCTGGACCATTATCGGGAATGTATCCAGCTGGGTATTACTCTTTTAGCACTTTAATTTTACTGAGGGGTGGTGTATGGGGAAGGAGAGTTGACTCGTGTTCTTCCTCAAATGAAGTATCTGCGGAGCTTGCTTCCGTTCACGGGGTTAACGAAAGGGTTTTCGTCCAAATCTGCTAACTTCATGGCTCCTCCGGAGAAGATTCTTTGTACCACGAACGGGCCTATCCAGGTAGGCTCCCACTTTCCGAGGGGATTGGTCTGCGTAGGAGGCTTTTCCTTGAGCACCAAGTCGCCTTCTCTGATGTCTCGGATCTTGACTTTCTTATCAAATGCTCGGGCCATCCTGCTTTGGTAGGCACGAGTATGCTCCATGGCTTTCAATCTGCGCTCGTCGAGTAGAGCTAGTTCGTCGTGACGGCTCTGGAGCCATTCGACTTCATTGATTCCATTTTCCAAGAGGACTCGGAGGGATGGAATTTCCAATTCCACTGGTAACATTGCTTCCATTCCGTATGTAAGTGCGAAAGGAGTCTCCCCTATGGCGGTTCGGCGATGTTACGTATCCCCGGAGCACTAGATGTAGCTTCTCGGGCCAATCCCGACCTCGACGGCCATTTTCGATTATCATTGCGAGAGTCTTGTTTGCCTCTCTTGCACCATTAGTACGTAGTGCAGTAGGGAGAAGACTTGTGGCGTGTAACTCTGAACTTGGTCAACAGTTGGTCACAATCTCCTTCAAAGTGGGTCCCATTGTCGGATATGATCTCGTTGGGCACCCCGTATCTGCACATGATGTTCTCTTTGATGAACTTGGCCACCTTCTTAGAATTCAGTACTCTGTATGATCTGGCTTCTACCCATTTGGTGAAGTAGTCGACTGTGACTAATATGAACTCGTGACCATTGTTCCCTGGCGGAGTGATTTTGCCGATGACTTCGATTCCCCATGTGGCGAAAGGCCATGGTGT
Organism: Adenophora triphylla var. japonica; assembly: GCA_022495995.1. NCBI lineage: Eukaryota > Viridiplantae > Streptophyta > Magnoliopsida > Asterales > Campanulaceae > Adenophora > Adenophora triphylla. Next base: position 134,146 of record JAFEMH010003185.1, on the reverse strand, counting down.
AGTCATGCAATAGAGCTTGTGAGGAGGGATGTGATTGAGGTTGGAGAACCGTTGACATTTGTCGCAGCTTCTGACGAACTGGATGCAGTCTTTTTCCATTGAAACCTAATAGTAACCCATAGTGAGGATGATGTGTGTCAATGCTCGGGCGTTCATGTGCGGACCGCAAGTTCTGTTGTGAACTTCGTTCATCGGCTCGCTGGCTTTTTCTTTACTTACACACCGGAGGAGTGGTCCTTGGTGGCGCTTCTTGTATAACATACCCCTCAAAAGGACGAAATGGGATGCCAGGCATTTTAGTGCCATCATGTTTTTGGCTTTGATCCCTTCTTTGTATTTTCCATCTTCATTTGTGAAGGAAGCTTCTCCGTTTTGGAGGTACTGGTAGATTTGATTGTACCAGGGTTCGTTGATCGGTTCATGTTCAACTTCGATCTCGCAGCAATAAGCGGGTGTTTCCGTCTGCCTATTACGAGGGTTTTACGATTTCCCTTCGGGAATTTCGACAAGAGATGCTAGGGTAGCCGGGGCATCCGCGAAGCGGTTCTGTCTCTTGGCAAATAATGGAAAGAGATGTCCTTGGGCGAGCAATGAGCTCCTCCATGTACGTGTGGTACTTACGGAGGCGAGAATCTATTGTCTTCCATTTGTTGGACACTTGATTGATGATCAATGCTAAGTCTCCGTATACTTCCAGTTCGGAGAAGTTGCGCTCAAGAGCGGCTTCTAGGCCGGCTGCGCAAGCTTCATACTATGTTGCATTGTTGGTTGCTTCAAAATTTAGTTTGATGGCTATGGGAGTGTGCTCGTCTTTAGGATCGACCAAAAGCATTCCAATACCATTTCCCTTCTTGTTGGCTGCCCCATCGAAGAAGAGTTGCCAGCGGTTTGCGCTGTCGAGTGAGAAGATCCCGTCATCCGAAAACTGCGGATCAGGACCCTTGAGTTCACTGCTTGGGAAGTACGCGGTGATCTGCCATTACTCGCCCTTTGTTGATTTTCGACCATGTACTTGATGTCGAATTCGGCCGGGAAGAATGACCACTTGGCTAGTCTCATTGATAGAGATGGCTTGTCGAAGAGATATCGACGGGGTCCATCTTGGAGACCGGGAGCGAATGTGTTGCATGTAGTGTTTCGGTTTCTCGACTACCCATACCAAGGCGGTACAAGTTTTCTCTAATCTTGAGTAGTGAGTTCACTTCCTTGAAGCTTTCGGCTTACGAAGTAGATTGCATGCTCAACTTTGGAATCTTTATTCTTGCGCCGGCATAGCCCCAATTGACGTGTACATCCTTTGTCGAGTACGGGAGGAGTGGCTTATCTTCATGTGGCGGGCACGGGATTGGGGATTCACCAAGTATGTCTTGATTTTCTCGAAAGCCCGGCACTCGGAGTCCCATTTGATGTCGGCATTCTTCTTCATTAGTTTGAACATTGGCTCGCGAGAGAGATGTCAGCGGTTGATGAAGCGGGCGATGTCTTGAAGTCTTCCCATAAAACTTTTCACTTATGTCGGTGTCTGCGGCGGCTTCATGTCGATGATGGCCTTGATTTTCTTGGGATCGGCTTCGATACCTCTTTACGTAACCATGTACCCCCGTACTTTGCCTCGCTTGACGCCGAAGGTGCACTTTGCGAGGTTCAATCTCATGGAGTGCTTTACGAGTACGTTGAAGAACTTTCTCAAATCTATCATGTCTTTGCATGTCGATCCTCTGGAGTGGATGATCATGTCGTCGACATATACTTCGATTTCCTTGTGAATCATGTCATGGAAGAGAGTTGTTGCGGCCCGGTAAGTAGCCCCGGCGTTCTTTAAACCGAACGGCATGGCCGTGTAACAATATGTCCCCACGGAGTGGTGAAAGCGATCTTGGCTTGATCTTCCTCGGACATCTTGATCGATTGTATCCGGCAAACCCATCCACGAAGGACTTTACCTCGAAATTTGTCGTGGTGTCGACTAGCATGTCGATGTTGGGCGATGGGAAATCATCTTTAGGGCTGGCCTTGTTGAGATCTCGGAAATCCACACGGCATCGACCTTTCCATTGGCCTTGGTGACCGTCACAATGTTGGAGAGCCGGGTCGGGTACTCAATTACTACGATGAAGCCGACGGAGCATCTTCTCAATTTCTTCTTTCACTTGCAAGGACCACTCTGGCTTGATCTTGCGCAATTTACGCTTGATAGGCTTGGATTACGGATCCGGGGAATCGTGCTCCACGATTGAGGATCGAGTCTGGCATGTCTGATATGACCGGGCGAACACGTCAACATATTCTTTGAGGAGATTTATCGGGGCTTCTTTTTCTACACCGGCGAAGAAACTGCCCACTTGTGTCTCTTTAGGCTCTTGCACCGACCCCAGGTTCACTTTAGTCATATCCTCTTCGGCAGCTTGGGCCCGATTGTCCTCTTGGTCTACTACACGCTTGAGAACTTCTTTAATGTATTGTTCGTTTAGTGTATGCGCTTCTTTATCAAGTAAGTCATTATTAACGTCTTTTAAGTTGTTTGTTAACTTATCAGTTGTTAAAGTGGCAATGAGGGGATAATCTGAAAGGTCAGACTTTTCATTAAACGCGAACAGAAATACATTGTTGGCTACATTATCATAGTCTTCCGGCGTGAGGCCGTCGGACGACTCAGAGGACTGGACTTTGACAATGGCGGCTCGAGAGGGTTTGAGACCGGGTTTAGGGAGATGTGGGTGCGAGGCCCGGCTTGTCTTCCATTTACATGCGGCTTGCCCTTGGTGCAGGTGAAAGTTACCCAGTTTTTCAGTGGCATTGCTGGATGCTTGGTGAGGGTTCAGGGGTCGAGAGGCGTGGCTTCTGTTGTCCCGATCATGGCGATCATGCTGTTTTCGGAGCCCAGGTCAATCAGGTTTGGCACCTCCATGACTTCTTCAAAAAATTCTTTGTAGAGCGGGTCCACTGAGAGCGTCTTCAATGAATTTTGGTTCCTTCTGCTTTGGAGTTACTGTCTCGAATGTGGCCTCGAGGTGACCCGAACGATCTGTTTCCCATGAAGAGTGTCTCGAGCTGCTCTTCTATGCAGGATTCCTTTGAATGTGTACTCATCTTGAACTGTGGTGGCAATTGGTCAGGTAGAGTTGTGATGTCGAGGAACGCTCCCCTTATCGGATTAGCCTTGAGTCCTCCAAAACGCTTGAGGTCCCGTGCTAGCTTTTCCATTATTTCTGTAGTCTCTGTGCTGACTTTCCCTGCTTCTTTCTCATCTTCATCAGTTCCACTTTCGGTCCCCTCAGTTCTGATGTCGGTTCCCTCAGTTCTGCTATCGGTTCCGCTGTCAGTTCCCTCAGTTCTTTTGTCGGTTCCCTTATCGGTCCCCTCAGTTCTGTTGTCGGTTCCCTTGATGAAGTAATGAGCGAGGTCGAAAGCTGTAAGGTCGGAGGTTGGGTGTGCCGTTGGAGGTTCCCCTTTTGCGGGCTCTTGCCTTGGTCTTGGCGAGCCTTTTGTTTTCTTTGATATCGGTGGTGTTGGCACATAACCGAGCCTGGACCGTAGTGTGGTCCTTGACTTCGATGACTTGGTGTTGGCCTTGTAACCTTTTGCCGAGCCCCGATCACGGGATGAAGTTCATGAGTTTCATCATCTTCGTGGCGGGAGGGATTTTGTCCCGAAAGCAGTGGAAGGTCCACGCTGCATATTTGGATCTTGGAGGTCTCCAAGGTGAATCCGATTAATGCCATATCATCATCATGCTTGATCTCTAACAACTGGAATGCCGTTGGTGTTGGTCCCCTCGGTGGTGGCATTTGTCGCCGTAGGCATTGTTAGCTCGTTGCCTTGCATGAACTTGATACATTGGTGAAGGGTGGATGCCACGCCATTCATTTGATGCGGCCAGGGGTCGCCCGGGATGGCTGTGAAAGTGATAGGAATGTCCAACACTTGGAATTCGGTGGGGATCATCCGCTTGCCGAACCAAATATTTAGAGTAGCAACCCAGAAGCGTGCGGGAAGTAGAGTCATAGGCCTTGACGGTGTGGGTGAAGGCTTCGGATACGTGGGCTTGATGTCAAGTAGGTCCATCATCTTGGCGGGCAAGACATTCATTCCGAAACCTCCGTCTACCGGCACACGGGGAAGGCGACGCTCGTCAGTGGCTGTGATGTAGAGCGGCTCATTGTGATCGGCCCCAAATTTTGGCGAGGTCCAAATGCGTGAAGGTGATGATGTTGCCGTAGTGGATGTTGCCGATCATACTGAATTACTTCGTGCGGAGTTGCGTCCACGGGGACCATGGTGCGGGCCAAACTTTCCTCTAGCTTGAGCTTGTGAGGGTATGAAGATGTGAGCGGGGACGAAAGGGAAATGTTCGCTGGAGTGCTTGAGGCGAGTGAGGATCGGATCCTCCTTCACGGAACTTGTGTCTTCGGGCAGGCCGGGTTGCGATTCTGGCTCCGCTGGCTTTTTGGTAACCTTGGGTGGTAATACATGGATTTGACCCGATAGGGTCAGGACGCTGACATCAGGCATGGTCCCTTCTGAGCAGGTCACTCTGAGCTGAGCCATAGTCCGAGGAGGATTTCTCGAAGCATAGGGCCATATGTCCTCTCTCAATTCATTGACTGTAGACGCATTCCCAGGGGCTTCGGCAGCTTTCCGGATTCTATCCCGGGATGCTTGGTTTGGGTGCCTCCGCGGGAGGGAGTCTATGGTTTATCGCAGTGTTCGAACGTCGGTGCGCAGCGGTGGTTGCCGAAGCTGAAGCGTGCATTGCGACCCTGGGGAGGTTAGAGAGTTCTTGGTTCAAGCGAACGGTCTCTTTGATCTCTTCACGGTATACCGCACTTCTTTCCTTTTTGCTGAGCATGCTCAGGGCATTCTGGAGTTGGGTTAGGCGATAGTCATGGTTTGCTAATTTTCCTCCACTTTTAGCCCAGATCAGCTCTCTTGCAGTAGAGCCTACGTCGAGAGTTAGCGTCTGCGTTTCTTCCCACGTGAGAATAGCTAGTGCTTCCTTGAACTGTATGCGGCAGTCTAGATAAACTTCCATCGGGGAGAGCTTTCTCTTCTGCTTTAACTGAGTGGCGGGTATGTCGGAAGGTGAGTACACGGCTTCCCGAACGTCTGCCCATGTAACTGGTTTTTGCCCCAGTTGGTCGTTTCTGTAAACGAATGCCGTAGTCTGTGGAATCTCCCTGAGTAGTTGCTGGAGATGTATTTCCATTTTTCTTTTCTTTTTGAATAGACCTTCCTCCTTCAGTTGGCCTTTTAACTTGAGAGCGGAAATGATCCGCTCCCATCCTCCCAGGACCCTTGGGATTCCGGTTTTGTTGACTTCACGACCGGCTTGGAAGAGAATGGTTTCATCGTCTTCGTCGTCGCTTTCACAGAGGACTTGCTTTTCTCGGGGAGATAAGCGCTTGTATTCTTCATGTTGTTTGGCTAGGTATTCCTTGTGTTGTGCCATTCCATCTCCTAGGTCGTCGGGACCGTTGACCGCCCTCCCTTGCCAGAGGGGGTTTGATGAGAAGTGATGGTAGTCCAGGAAGTCGCCGTGGGCAAAACCTTTGAGGTCGAACTGGTCTAGAGTGGCCTCTAGTTTGCTGTCTGAAACTGCTTGTGACGCTTTAAGGGCTTGGTCCCTGTGAGTCTGCTGAGCTTTGTTTTTGTCCCAGAGGCGGTTCTCTTGAGCGGCTAGTTTCAGGAGAGATTTCCTAGCGAGAGCTAAACATTCTCCGTAGGTGCATGCCGTCTGACTGGTGTCTAGAACTGTAATCACATCCAAATCCCCGAATGGCGGAACACTTGGATTATATTGATGAAGGAAGTCGAGTTGGGACATTCCATGCGGCCTTCCTTGATCTCAGTTATCAAGAATTTTACCCATTTCTGTTTGATTAAACCCACGGGGGTATTGAATTTTGCGATGTTGATGGTCTCGTGATCTCATTTGGATAGCCAAGTCTATCGAGCTAGCGGTTCTTTGGCGGGATGCACGAATCCGTGGTCGTGATGGCTGGGAGCAGGGTCAAACTTGAGCATGTTGATGCTGAGGTGATCATTCCTTTCTTCGGAAGCTTGATCTGTCTTGCGGGGAAGACTTTTACAGATGTTTTCAGGGTGGTTAATGGAAGCGTTCCTGAGGTTGATCTGATTTGTAGCAGGGTGAGGAGCTCTGTCTCCTTCGCTGATGCCCTTGGCCTTGGCGGCGCTCTTGGCTGTAAGCTTGACTGACGGCACGGGCCTGTTGCCACTGGGCTGGTAATTGGAAGTGATGATGAGCTTTGAGCTCGGTTGGCCAAGGCCTCATTTACCATGAGCAAGCAATCATCGAGGGTAACTTTGGCCTTGCAGAATCTGATAATAAGGACCGGATCCTTGGTATCATCGGGATATCTAGAAAAGATAATGTTTATGAAGTCGTCGTCAGTTACATGGTCAGAGGGGTTCTTTGTCGTGTCAACCAGTTGTTTCCAATTTTCGGATAACTGCCTGTACTGGACGTTGAGCTTGACGATTTCCATGGTATTGGAGCCCTCGTCGTAGGTGGCCTCATCGGAACTGGTGCCGTCCTCGAAACTGAGCATATATATGTAGGGATCTTCCTGTGGATCCTCCGCGTCTTTTACTTCGGAGAGTCCTGATTCGTTGTCGTTTGACGGCTCAACCCAGACGTAAGGACGTCTCGCGTCCTGGTGTGAAACTGGAGCTGCTAGAAAAACATCATGCCCTTCACTTGAGAAAAGGGGCTCGGCAAGCAATTCCTCGTGTAGGACATCCCAGACGACTGCCATACATTCATCACGAGTGTGACGATGCTTGTTGACCTTTATCACGAAGATTTCTTTACCTGGCGAGGCCAGAGAGTTGGCTTGAAGGATGCTGACTAATCTTCGACTGGAGACAGGGGGTTTGTGTGCCCGTGTCATCGCCATGCTCAGGGTTTCTTTCCAGTCTGCGTCCATGTTTCGGAAATGGCAGTTGTACTTGATGAATCTGACTACTTCAGGATCTGCCTGTTCAAGGACATTGACATAGTTAGCACCTCCGGACTCTGAGGGATCCTGATGAGATTTTCCCCGATAGTCCCTTGGTCGGCTTGAAGGAGGTAACCCCGGTGCCTGGCTGCGGGCATGCTTGGCTGTTGTCTCGGCTTCATTGCCTATGAGGAAACTCTCCCCTCTGATGACTTCAAGATCTCCTTGCCGGTTAATGAACTTGACGCACTGATGGAGAGTGGAAGTTATGGCTTTCATGTGGTGTAGCCATGGGCGTCCCAGCAAAGCTGTAAATTAGGACGGGATGTCCATCACGTGGAATTGTGCTGGCAACATTTGGGTTTCGAACCAGAGCTCCAGAGTCACCGTCCCCAAGATGGGATAATACGTGCTGTTGTAGGCTTTGACATTTTGGGCAGATGGGATCATGTGGCCTTCGTCGATGTGTAGGGCTCGCATCATGCTGAGAGGGAGGATGTTGACCGTTGATCCATTGTCTACCAATACCCCGGGGAGAGAGATGGTGTTGAGCCGGAGAGTGATGTACAAAGCTTTGTTGTGCCTCGAGGCCCCTTTCGGCAGGTCTTAATCACAGAAGGTGAGCATACTGCCATACAGTCGGGAATCGTAGATCTGATCTCTTTTCGGAGAGGGAGAGTCGTCAAGCCATCCGTTTCCTGTCTTTCTCTTGAGAGGCAAAGCTTTTGGTAGTGCCTCGGGATTGTGTCGAGGTAGCTTGTGGCAGTGGCCGCCCTTGGTCAGCACGTTGATTGAGTGCGAGTGCCAAGTTGACTTTGACTTTCCTTTGCCGGCCCGTGCTCTGAAGTTGGGCAAATTGAACCTTGGCTGATCCCGCGGGGGATTAGGCTTCTGGTTGGCGGTAAGGTTGCCAAGATTTGAGGTATTCCGGTGTCCTGAGGCCTGAACTTTGGTGTCAGCAGGAGTTTTTGGCTTTCCCACCCCTGTCTGTTCTAAAGCTGCGTGGCTTGAAGGAAGGGAGGACTGGCTGGAGTAGAGTACATAGTAATCGAACTTCCCGGATGGCTCTCCGAGTGTACCCAGGCTGGTGTCTCCAGCTTCATATCTTTCTTTCAGTTTCTGCTGAGAAGACTTCTTCTTCTTCTTTCTAGGAGAATCACCCCTGATCATGTCTTGGAACTCGTACTCAAGGCATTCAGAGCAGTCACAAACATCGTAACTGATGTGGACATTTGATGAGGACCTGGCTGGAAGAGGCGGAGGAACTGGCTCTGCGGCAATCTTCTTTGGCACCCACTCGATGGAGTTCACACTGTTGTTGTTCGGAAAAGGGTTTCCGACTGTATTAGGTCCACGGGGACGCTCCAATTTTCCTTCCTCTATCAAATTCTGGATCTCGTACCGTAACCCCACGCAGTTGTCAGTGGTGTGCCCATGATACTGGTGGAAGGCGCAGTACTTGCTCTTGTCAGCGTTGACTACGGGATTCTTGGGTTTGTAGTTTTCAACAGGCTTGAGGAGGCCTTCCTTGATTAGTCCTTTCAGCATCTTACTCAGAGGCATATCCAACTTGTCGAAGTGCACGGAAGGCTGCTTCGGGGTGGAGTTGTTGCTTTGCGGGACTGGGTTTCTGTTGCCCGACTGCTGTCCCTGATGGATGTGGTTGATGGACGTATGTTTCCCTTTCCCAGGGGCCGGTGCGGGATTGAATGTAGGCTGGCGATATGTACATGCGGCCTTGTGGCCAATTTTCCTTGAGATCCTTTTCAAGCGTGAGCCGGCATTGACCATGGCTCGGAGATGCAGGAAGAAGTGATGGCTGATGAGCGTTCTGATGGACGGCCTCAAGCAGGACTTGAAGATCCGCATCTGTTCATCCTTAGAAAGTGGCTCCATAATCTCGGAGAGTTTCCAACTCCACCTCTTGTAGAATTCTCCGACGCTTTCATCTGCTTTCTGCTCGATGGTGATTAAGTCCTCACGACTTGTTTCCCACTCTAGGTTGGATTTGTACCGCTCTAGGAAGATATTGCTGATTTGATCCCAAGTATGGTGATCTGCAGGCTTGACCCTTATGAACCATCATAACGCTGAACTTTTGAGCATATTGTGGAAGTGATCGGCCATTTTCTGAAGGGTTGCACCTTTCGCTCTCATGCAGAGAACGTAGGTCTCAACATGCATCTGTGGACATTCGGTTCTGTCGAATCGGTCCATCTCCGGCATTCTGAACTTGGCAGGGAGAGGCATGACCATTCCCGGATTTGTGGATCTGAGCGTTTCTTGCTTTGAGCTGCTTATGCTGGCCTTCAGGTCTTTCATCTGTTCGACCATCCAGGCTAGGGCTGGGTCCAGTGGTGGAATTTGAGGCTCGGTGTCGGGTGCTGCCATATGAGCGGCAGTAATTAGAGGTGGGAGGCTTGATATATGTTGATATATGGGGGCCTTTTCTGGACTGTATCGGGGTTTGTCCCTGGTGTTTTAAGGTTCGTGTATAGGCAATGGGTTGAACCCGAGAGGGTATTGGAGGATGTTGACATCTGTTTGAGATGGTCCAGCGGTGCGCTGGTCGTACTGAGTGATGGGAGTAGTACTGGCTTGGCCGTATATGACAGGGGTGACTTGAGAGGTGGCAACATGAAGCCTAGGTCGGCTGTTTCCTAGGTTCGAAGGCATCCCGTAAGTTGGCGGGGGAGGAACCTAGTTGAAGGTTTGAGGAGTTGATCGGGGAGGCTCGTCGTCCTCGATCAGGACAAAGGTACCGTCTGGCTGGGGGATAGCTGCTATACCTCGCTCATTCAGAAGCTGTACCACGAAATTCTGTTGATCTTCTTTCTGCCTTTTGTGAACCTCACATGCCCGGATGGCTTCTTCCAATGTCATATCTGTTACCGGTGGCGGGGTTCCGTTCCCGTCACGATTTCTCGGTGAGCTTGACATGTCGGAGAGTCTGAAGGAAGGCGAGGGAACCGAAGAAGCTGTCTGTCGCTGCCATTGTGACTACGGCGGCGGCGGCCGGAATTCGAACCACTTTACGCTCATTGCAGGGAACGAAAGGCAGGGTTTAGGCTTCGGAAAGGGTATTTGGCTCAAGGTTTTGGGCTAGTGCAATGTGCAGTTACCGATTAATGTTTACTTAAAACGTATTTTCTCAGAGTCCTAATCGATTTGAAAAGATCATGTCTTCTTTTTCGCAACTAACCTAAGGCTCTAATCAGTGGATCTCGTCACTACGTTTATAAGCCCATCGTTTTTCACCTGTAAATCGTCTTCCCGGGACAGACAATCCCGAGCGAGGGTCCTATAAGGAAAGCGAGTTCCACGATAAAGGAAAAAAGTGAACTTAAGGCTAGCTGGTCACGCAAACTTCCAACGTATGTGACACGCGGGCCACGGTCGAAGTCAATGTCCTTAAGTTAAGGCAGAAATCATGCCGAAATTTCGGCATGACCTCTCCTGACTCGCTTGCACGAGAGGCCTTAGCTTTTGGCGTTGGCCAAGTTGTGGCTGGTACGGTGCGTACGTTGAGGGTTTGGTGACACGGTGTCACATTGAACCTTCGGGTATGTTTTTCGGCAGGGCTCCGCGTCAAAGTCAAGGCTGAAAAGCTTTAGACTACGAGTCGGGAATGACCTTCGGTCTCAACTTTTATGTTTGACTTGTGAGGGAAACCGGCGTAAAAAACATACACTTGGGCTTTATGACACGTACTAAGCCAAAAACCAACCGGGGTCTTGGATGAAGTGTGAGACAAAGATTGCATGGCTTACACGGGCTAGGATGGGCTGTTTGGGATGACCCCGTGCGCGCTCGAAAGGTGTCTGGCAGACCAACCGAGCTGCAACTGAACGGTCATCCCAGGTTACGGGTCGTAGTGTGCAGTGTACCGAGGCAGCAAGTGCACGTAGCGTGCGGTGTACCGAGGCAGCAGTGCAAGTAGTGTGCGGTCACTAAATTCTTTTTCTGAGTAAAACATAGATTTTCAGAATGTGTTTTAAAGAATTTATGCGCAGTTCAAAATGTAACATGAAAATCAAGTATGAACGGGAATGCACGAACATGTTATGATTTTAGATGAAAAATGCAACACATTTTTTTTTGCTTCGAAGAACCGTTCGATGTTTTGAACAACACACACAAAAACGAGGAAGGGTAAACGAAAGTTTGACCCACGGAATGCTTTTTGAAAACGACGGTAGTTTTGAAAAAGTATCCAAGTCCCCAGCGGAGTCGCCAACTGAAATTACCCGGATCGCGTGGGCTCCGCGCGAGCGGTATTCTTTTGCGGTGTTTGGGACCTCGCTTTCGGGAAGGAGAGGAGTCGCCACGCAGTTTTGTATTTTGAGCTCAAACGTTGAAAATGGCTTTGAAAAAGTGTCATTTTGTATTTTGAGCCCAAACTTTGGAAATGGCTTTGAAAAAGTGTCATTTTGTATTTTGAGCCCAAACTTTGGAAATGGCTTTGAAAAACGTGTTGTTTTGTATTTTGAGCTCAAACTTTGGAAATGGCTTTTTAGTACCAGAGATTGTTAGGTTCGGAGGTCACGTTACGTTTCGGGAAGAGTATTTTGAGATCACCCGAAACGCCCGTATGACGAGTCTTTCTACCTTTCTCGAAAATGTGTGTGTGTGTTTGCATTTTGAAAATGGGGGCTTGAATGACAAGCTTAATCTTGATTTGAATGTCGAATGTTGATTTTATGATTCTTGGAAAAAGCGAGCGTGTGAATGACAAACGTCGGTTTTGGAGTGTTTTAGGAAAAAAGGTGCGAGTGACGAGTTTGAATCTTTAGCTTAAGTGTCAAATGTTGACTTTTAAGAAAAGAGCTTTTGAATGTCAAACGTCAGGTTTTGAGTTTAAAAATGATCGTTCGGATGCCAAACGTCACTTTTGCGCGTTTTGAAAGGGAGCTCGAATGACGAACTCCGATTTTGAACTGGGCATTACATTGTTAGCAATTTTATGGAAAAAAACATTAAATGAGATGCGATCAACGAATCGTTTTGCGACTCAGACTTTGATAAATAAATACTATCACGAGCCAAACGGCTCGGATTTGTAAATGACAGTATTTAAAATGCGTTATCGACGGAATCAAACGATCCGGACATTAAAGATGCGATCAACGAGCCAAACGGCTCGGACTTGTAAAGTTGCATAATTTAAATGACAATATCAACGGATCAAACGATCCGGACATTGTAAATGACTATCACGAATCAAACGGTTCGAACTGTAAAGTTGCGAATCGACGGATCAAACGATCCGGACCGTAAATGACATAAACGTAAAGAACGGGGACGGAACGCCGTTTTAACTCGAGATTACTTCTCTTACGGGAGAGAAGATGATCTTGGGGTAAAACTTATCGAATCCCGTAGATGGCGTTACGTCTACAGTTTAATGATTTCGACCGAAGCGGTTATAGTGTTTGACACGTAAACCGAGATGGAATGAGTGTTTAGGGAGAGAGAGTGTTACCTATGGCTAGGGATTGACTCTTTTGGCTCGGTTGACGTATACGGAATACGGTTTAGTGTTTGAAAGGGTGTTTTGAGTTTGCTTGGTTCGTGTTTAGTTGAAAAATGAGGGTTTCACGTAAATCGAGACAAAACGGAGCTCGAGAGGGGATAGAAGTGGTTTATGTCGTGGGCTTTGGTGAAAATGGTTAATATTTTTTCCTCTTTGAAATGTTTTGACAGCCCTTGTATTTATAGAGTGAAATTGTAAAACAATCCGGATGGACTTTTCCTCAATTTGGGGAGGTTTTATGGTATTTTGGAAAATTGGAGGACTTGTTGGCAATTCTGAATTTTCTGTAAAACAGTCCATCCGAACTGTCACTCAATCTCAGGGGCATTTTGGTCTTTTCACCTTGAAATCTGATTGATGTTGACTGGAGGGCCTTGGCATGTGTGCCACGTGCCCCTGTGACTCACCTAGGCTAGGTTTTTCGTCTCGTTATTCCCAGTTTTGTCTGTTTTTTAAATAACTGTCTGGAAAATGTTCGAAACGCCCCCGAAAAGTACCGAAAAGTGCATTTTTCAGGAAAAGCTGTACTTTTACGTGTGATAACGTGTGTTGAGTACGCTTTGACGTTGGGATGCACGGGGCAGTCCCGGGACGTCTCGTTCGCTTGAGAACGGGTAGTTTAACGGGTTCCGGTTAACCTGGAAAGGGCCAGTTAACGAATTCTGGTTAACTTCTAACGGATTTTGACGATCCGGATTTGGGTACTTACAGCATATAATTTTTGATTTCCAAAAACCTATTGATATAACGTTGCCCGAACCCAACGCCAATCATCTTAATCACGTCCAAGCAACTCTACGATACAATAGAAACCACAATTCCCATCACCCCGCACATCAATTGTTTTCACAATATAACCATGCATGTAAACTGGTACTTGATCAAGATATGGGATTGCATGTTGACTTTTTCGACGCATAGGCTATAAGATAAATGTAAGAAAGGTAAAAATAAGTTGAAATGACTAATTCCATATTATGACATTTAACTGAATAATATAAATAGCATTGAGGTACCTGTAACTTGGCTTTTGCAGATAACATCGGAGAAAATTGATTTGAATCGAGGTCGAATAAAACTTGGTCAGCTATGGCCTTCACGTACTCAAATGGGCTAGGATCACGCTTCGTGGATTTGATGTACTTAGCATTCGTCGCTTTAGGACGACCCTTATTATTGGTTTTTACTGTTGGTTCATTGACCATTGTTGTTTCAGGATGAAAAATCTCAGTCAATCTCCGAACAATCAAATTCTTTCCGGTTCATGATGCTGCCTCAAATCTTAAATCAAGAGTTATTACAATACTCTTTGTATTGATTACGAATATCTTCTTCAATATCATCATCATAAGTTATTATCGGTAGGGTATCTAGCTTACGCCAAAATGCATGAACTTTATCAAGTGGGATAGGCGAGTTGAATCGCATAAACTGTGCAAGCTCATGTGGACAAGGGAGTCCGCATGCCGATCTCACAGCACACCCACACAACAATAGGTATCGGCTACCATCATATATAGAATCCAATGAGTTGAAAATCAAATTCAATGCATTTATAGACACTATACCTCTAACCTGACTCCATACCGATGACTTGAATTTATGTTGTACCACAGTCGTGCTGTTCTCAAATGAGGCGATAATTGTAATATGAGAGCATTCAATGAATTTATGAATTTGTTTCCAACATGTCTCAAATGCTCCCTGACTCGATGCAAGTTGTTTCTTCAACAATACATGTTGTCTCTCCAGCCTAACATAGGTTACGTATTTTATTAGCATATAATTAACAATACATATGACACATCAAAAATAAAGTTTGCCCAATATACATGTTTGTAGTCAAGCTGTCAAAGTGCATAACTTTATTTGTCCAACACGAGACAAATCTTTCTTTGTATGGCACAATCCATTTGTTCATGACATAATTGATCGCATCAGGATAACGACTGAAATCTTATGATAATCTCCATAAAAAGTAATTAAACGATGTCTCTATAGCAGCTTTGACCATTACATTCCAATGAAGAATAGACGTCTCCCAAATTTCTTGAATATCAAACATTTTCTTGCATTTTGCTAGAATATTTATGTTGATATGCCATCGACAGAGCAAGTGAGTTGTTGTTGGGAACGTCTCATGAATTGCATTCATCAAAGCAAGCTCCCTATCGATCACGGTAACATTAGGAAGACAAGATTCATTCATCAGAGATTTCAACACTTCGTATGCCCACGTGTAGTTTGCTTCTTTCTCAGACTCTTTGTATATAACGACTGTTAAGAAGGTCATATCATTTTTGTTGATGTCGCACCCACAATCTCAAGCAAAGGTAAGTTATACCTATTTGTCTTGTAAGTGCAATCTATGAATAAGGCATATGGAAATGCTTTCAGCAATCCAATGCTTTTCGGATGAGTAAAGAATATCTCCTTAATGACATTTGTATGATCGCATTGCCGATATTCGAAATGATAACCATGATCATTCAATTAAAATATGAGTTATTGGATTTGAGAACGACCCGCATGCTCAGTTGCCCTGCTCTTCACGTGCACATTATAAATAGTATGTACTAATGATTTGTTTTCCGAAAAATTTCACTTTTAATCCATATAAAATATCCTTTGGCCGGCTATTTGCATGTGACATTTCTATCATGTAATCCTCCTCTTGTTTCTATAATCTACCAATATACAAGTGACCCAACAAGTATTGACAAATGGGATTATTGTGAAAGCCACATACCACTTTTAATTGCCATTGATCATCAACAGTGACATGTTTAGCGTTCAACTGAAACTTACAATCGCATTTCTTTGTTCCGCTTTCTTTATTTTTCTTTTTTTTTTGCCCAAAATTTCATTGTTTACAGATTATTGAGAGGAAAGAGAGATTGACTTTTCCTTATATGTCTCCCAATGTTCACAAACAAGCCTTATTCGATTAGCGGAATTACGGCTTATGTTATCTTACCGACCTATGACGATAATAAATTCATGCCCCTTCCCTCTTTTTACGCGTCCATTCAAACATTATTTGACGGTCTCTAAAATACAAATGCATCTTGAATTCTGTTGTGTATACTCTCAAAACACTTTCAAAATCAAACGGGTCATAGTTGTTGTCACCCATTAAACACTGCAACAATTCAATGAAACAATAAGGATGGGGTACGGTGAAAAACTAAAGTTCGGCAGGTACTGACCGATATTATTTAAAAGGTTAGTTCCGCTGGATGTGGCCGAAATATTTTGAAAAGTTCGGATGGGTATGACCTAACAAATTTAAAATATCGGCAGGGTGTGGCCGAATTTCAACCAAGAATCGGCAAACCAGAGCCGAAATTTCTTTGTTTTTCGGCGGGTGTGGCCGAACTATTTCAAATTTCATTTTGGTGTGGCCGAATCTGGTTTGATATTCGGCCAAAACTGGCCGAATTTTTGCAACGAAAACAACAGATATTAAAACAAAATTTTAACACATTTATATGGTTAGAAAGTGAAGAAAACTTACATTAACATTCGATTGTAAATCCATTTTATCCATGATCCTGCCGAATACATTGAACAAATATGTATGTAAATTATTATTTTTGTTAGGATTGATAGTAGGAGGAAAGGGAGGTAATTTTTGGATGTAAAAATTACATGAAGAGGGTAATTTTTGGATTGATATAATGGAGATAAATGGGAAAAGGTAGGGAAGGTGAAAATTTGATGATGATGAGATTTGAGTTAATGTTGCGGGTGTATATAACAATGGAGGTAAGTTTTGTTTTAAATGTTACGGGTATATATAACATTGGGTAATGGGTGTATGAATTTAGGGCTAGTAATTTCATTTCACTTGATAACATATTTGAAGTTATTGAACTTACGGGCTTACTCAACAATTTTATGGGCTTATTTAACAATTCTCCAAGTTTTTTTAGGAAAAAAGTGAAAGGAATGATTTTTTTAAAAAAAAAATTCTCTCCTAACAGTCCTTTCAAAAGTGGGAGAAATTGACAAAAAAAATTATTTTATATAACAAACTTAATCTTTTTTTTATCATTATTGAACTAGTCTAATTCAAATCTTTTTCCATCTCTTTTCTTCCGAAACTAGAAAGCACTAAATGGTAAATATTGTATTCCCACAGCTCCCCTACCCTCCCTTCCCTTTCTTTTATTTGTTTAAATCTCGGGAGCGGACCCTAAAGGAAAACGGGTTGTTTGCAATAAACAAAGTGGAAATTATTCTGATTTCTTGGTGAAGAGAAGAATCAATCAATTTCTTTATGGGTGTGCTCGCGAGTTTTAAAAACGAGAGAAAGGAAAGAAATTGTGAGAAAATCTAATATATTTTCTCCCCTAAACTTTCTCCCGATATTTTTTAGCAAAGAAGTGGAAGGAAAATGAAGGATATTTTTTAAAATTTTCTCTTCTACACAATCCTCACAAAAGTGGGAGGAATTGTAAGGAATGAAAATCTTATAAAACAAAATTTTTGATTAAAATTATTTTATCCCTCAAGTATAACCCTCTCTCTTCCTTTCATTAAGGGTACAAGTGTAATTCAATTTTTTTCCTTCCTTTTCCTCCTAAACTCAGAATCACTTCAAAAAGTTATTTAATTCCCTACTCTCCTCTTCTTTCCCTTCCTATTCTCTCCTCTCCCTTTCTCTTCTCTCCTTTAAAAACTTGTGAGCGAACCCAATGTTTATCAATCAGAGATGGAATGGGAGACCGATGAGAAAGAAGTTAAGGCGGTCTGAGCCGAGCTGTTATCGGACGGACGTCGTGGACTCCGCATTCATGGTTGGGAGATAGAGTCAATCAATCGTTCCTGTCTTACCTAGACGTGCTCATACAGGTACGGTTCCTAGTTCCTGATTCAGAACCTCATGTTCCCAATTCTGTGGAAAAAGGAACCGTATTTGAACCATGTAATTCCGATTTTCGGTTCACGGTTTTGACGGTTCCTATTTATTTATTAATTTTAAATGTTTTTTAAAATGCAATGTAACTGAAAATAGTTAAATAATTAATAGAACTCCAAAATCCATTAGGTTTGTTATAAAATTCATTAAAAATGATATACTCCCTCCGTCCCGCTAGTAACCGCACTGTTACTGTTTGCGCGGGGATTAAGGAAAAAAATAATGATATAAATGCTGTGAGTGTAAAAGTAAAATAGGAGAGAGAATGAGTGGAGGGAATAGTAAATTATAATGGTGTTGTGAGTATTAAAATAATGTAGGAGAGAGAATGAGTGGAGGGAATAGTAAAGATTCTTTGCCATTTTAGAAAGTGTGCGGTTTGTAATGGGACGCCCAAAATAGAAAATGTGCGGTTTGTAGCGGGACAGAGAGAGTATTTTATAAGGAAATATTAGCTTTTTTAACAAATTTGGATTTTTTTTTTTATGAATTTAGTTAGTTTATTAACTAATTAATAACAAAAAAAAACTAGTTGTTGCATGGTTTCAAAGTCACGGGTTTCACGGTTCACGGTTTTCGGTTCCAGAATCGCCGGTTCTTAGATCTGAAAATGGTGGACCTGTATTCGAACCGTGTAACCGCCGGTTACGGTTCCCGGTTCATCCACGGTTTTGGTTATAATGGATTTTTTTCCCGATTTTTGGGTATTTTTTAGCATGTCTAGTCTTACCTCCCTCGAGTTTTAGCTGTAATCTCTCTCACACTGACAGAGATATACATGTACATATTATATGATCATCATATCACACAAAATAATTGCTACTTTAATCGGCATATCAGTTCTAGGGTTAGTACGGCAGAAGTTAGTTTATGATGCTTGCAAATAAAGGTGACGGTCGTGGAAGTTATGAAGAACAGTGATGAATTTAGAGTTTTACATAGATATTGCATCTTGATTGTTTTCTCTCTATGCTATCACAATGCATCTGTTTGTTGTGTTTAAGCAACTATGTTTGGTGTAGGGGTTGATGTGGTGACATCAGATGTTTCATCAGATTGGAGGTTTGATGGTGTATGAGTAGGTGGGAAGTCACCATAGGTTGTATCAGCCAAGTTGGGAGGATTGGTTGGTGTGATGTCTGGTGTGATCACAGCTGGGTTCTTAGCAACAGAGTGGTTGGATGGATTGGTTGGTGTGGTATCTAGTGTGATCACATCAGGGGTTGCAACTGCAGGGTGGCTGGGTTGGGTGGTTGATGGTGGTGATGAGGTAGTGAGAAGGGGTGGGGTTATAGGACACCACTGAGAGGGATTAATATTAGGGGTATCTCTTGGGGTTTTAGAGAGGAATGCATATGGAAATTCGGTTTCTACAAATTTGACGTGCATGGACGTGTAGACATGGTTGGAGGTAGGGTCAAGACAGTAGTAGGCACTTTGAGTGGGGTAGAGCGATATTTATTTGGTGTAGTGATCGACAAAGATGACATAATATTTAAAATTATCATGCGAGAGTATGGGGGATGTCCACACGTCTGAAAAAATGAGTTCAAGGGGAGCATTGGTGGTTAGAGAGGATGAAGAGAATGGTAATTTGTGACTTTTATTAGTATCACAAGCATTATAGTGAGAGTTGTGAGTGGAATGAATGGGAAGAGAGAATAAGTTTTTGAGAAGAGAAAGAATTGGAGGAGCGGGGTGGCCAAGCTTGTGGTGCCACGAGTGGAGTGTGGTTGTTACGCTAGGGTGAGCTTGGGTTGTAGAAGGGTGCCATAGGTAGACATCATGTTCAAGTGTTCCATTAATTAGATTGTGGTTTGTCGAGAGGGTTTTGATAAGGAAGAAGGAGGGTGTAAATTCAAGAATGGCATAGTTATCTTTGCAAAATTGGGAGACGGAGAGAATATTTTGGAGATAAGAGGGACATGAAGGAAATTATAGAATCAAAGTGTGGTGTGAGGTGTGAGGTGTGAGGAGTGAGAAGAGAGAATGTACCTATATTGGATATTAGGAGGGTTGAGCCATCTCTTATTACATCGCTCCCATCATAGGGGCTATAAAGGGAGAGGGTGGATAGATCATTTGTGAGGTGATGTGTGGCGCCACTGTCAACAAGACAGGAGGTGAATAAGGTGGTGGTATGGGCAGTGGCGGTGTGTACCTGAGGATGATGAAGGTGGGTAGTTGGTGTGATCACACCATGGGTTGCAATTGTGGTTTGGAGAAGATGTGGTTGTTGGGGTTTTTCCATGGTTGAGATGGTGTCAAGGCCGGGGTTTTGTCTAGGTCGATGGTGTGGGGTTGTTGGTGGCGGAGGAATACCAGAATTAGGCTTGATAAAGGTGTGAGACGGTGGATGTGCATTTGGGAGAGAGGTTAAAATAACGGTTGGGTAGTCTCTCTTGAATCGATGACATAGAGACGTAACATGTCCCATGCGAAGACAATATTTGCATTTGCCATTGAAATAGTTTGGAGTAGGTTTATGCGTGGAGAAAAGGGAGTTGGAAGTGGTGGTGTTGGTGTGGGTGGCCATGAGAATAACGGTTGTAGTGTATGATTTTGGTTTCCGGTCTAGGGTTTGCCAGAATTAATGAGCACCGAGTGGGAGTTGGGAGGCGGCAGTGATAAATAACTATTTTATAGTCATTTATAATCTAGTTTTTGCATCATTTAAATAAGTTTTAGTTTATTTTAGTTTAATTTAGCTCATTTATTTACTTGATCTCGCAGATATTATTCTTAGTGATTTGTTTTGTGGTTTGATAGGAATTTGGGACATTATTGGTGTAAAAACAATACAAGAAAAGGCTTGTAAAGAAGAAGGATCAAAGTACATTAAGAAAGAATGCTTGAAAGAAAGGAAAATGCAGAATCAGACCAAACCAGCTAATGTTCGGCCGAGCACCACCATTGACTCGATCGATCAGATGACATCAGAATGGAGTCTTTTCTAGAAGGCCTTGCTTTGCCGAGCACCACCCTTGAATCGACTGATCACCTGTTGTTCAGTAAAAAAAGGTGTCTTTTCAAGATAGCTTTTGGAGATGTCCCAACCTTTTATCCAAATGCCTATATATAGGACATATTACATCAGATCCAGATATCCAGGAACATTGTAAACATAATCTAGTATAGATTTTTATTTCATAACATCAATTATTCTCAAATCATTCCATACCTTTATGAGTTTATTGAGTGTTCTTGAGATACTATTTTGAAGATTGAAGTAATACAAGTATTGATAATTTCTTTCCAACCATCGTCTCTATTTTAATTACTAGAATAAGTATCTTTATCCTTTATATATTATTTCATGTGTTTATATTTATTTTCTTGTATTCATAATTTCAATTGCTAGTGAGTAATTTCTCTAATTTTTGGGATTGGAAACTCGACAATTATGTGTTTATCTCTATAATTCATGTTTCTCTTCTTCTTCTCTATGTCAAATCAATTCTCTTCTTATTTTTCTTAATGATTACAGTAGGGAGACATCCTTATTTGTATGATTTCAGTTAATCAAGAGATGGACTTAGCGGTGAATCTTGATTAATGGAACAATACGAATTGAACTGGGTATCATTAATCACGAGAGTAGTTTAATGAACTAGGGATGATCATTTAGTGGAAAATACATGGGATTAACATGAACTATAATGGATTTTGACAAATGTACGGAACCCTCGAGAGATAAATATGTGTTAGTCTTAAAATACGTGTGCTATACATTGATTGTGAGTAGTTAGCACAAATTAGCGTATCATCCTTGATTTATGACATGGATAATATATAAAAGCATGATTTATTTGATGATTGCATATTGTTTAATTTTCAATCCCGAGAATATCTTCATCATATAAAGTTTAAAGTTAGAGTAATTTGTATTTGTTTCTAGATATTCGACATAACAATTCTCCCTGTTAGTACCCGGTCCGAAAAAAGGGACTGAAGTGCAATTTGGGAAAATTTGGGACTAAACTGGCATTTGGAAGCTTTTGGACCAAGCTGGAATTTATTGGAAATTCAGGGACTAAACTGAAAAATATGGAAATTTGGGACGAAATTGATTTAGAAAAATTCATGGGATTAAATGAAAAAAAAATCTCAAAGAGCGAAGCGCAAAAGAATTCATTTCAATGGTCAAAGTGGACTTGGCAATTGTGGGAACGAAACGAATAAAAGTGGTACTAAAATGTGGCCAAGGCATGGCTGAGCTTTGCATAGCAAGTGGCCGGCCAATTGTAGCATTCTGGGGCCAAGTTGTAAGGCCATTTGGAGAGTGGCCGGCCAGGAGGCTGATTGGGCCAAGGTAAGGTTGGGCCAAGCTCAAGCTCAAATTTGGCCGATCGACCCTGTTATTTAAGATAAACTTTACACAGTATAAGTGCCGATCGAACCTTATTTTTAGTGCCGATCGGACCTTATTTTTAAGGCCGATCGACCCTTCCTTTTTGTGCCGATCAAACCTTATTATTAAGGCCGATCGACCCTTTTCTCGGTCCAGCCCATTCCCCGAAACACTATAAATACGTACGCACGTTCCCAATGAAAGGGACACGGTTTTTTCCCCACATCTCCCCACACACGTTCTCTCAGTACACGAACCAAGACTAAACTTGATTTATTTCCACAACACACGGATTCTCAACGAATAAATCAAGACTACACTTGATTTGTTCCATCACACACAATTTTCAAGGGGGAAGTCAAGACTATACTTGAATTTCCTTTCCACACATCATCACACAACATATTTTCCCACAGAGAAGGCAAGACTATACTTGATTCTCCTTTCCGTACATCTCTCAATATTATTCGAATCTTGCTAGATTTGAATCCTAAAGCCTT
Source organism: Adenophora triphylla var. japonica (assembly GCA_022495995.1). Lineage (NCBI taxonomy): Eukaryota > Viridiplantae > Streptophyta > Magnoliopsida > Asterales > Campanulaceae > Adenophora > Adenophora triphylla. The sequence continues at coordinate 111,879 of JAFEMH010003185.1, read as the reverse complement.
GCTACAATTGGTAAGTCTTTTATTTCATTTTTTATTATTATTATTGCTGTTTACTTGCATGCTTAATATATTCTAATTATGCCTTTATGCTAGATATAGGACTATTTCAATATATTTAAATATGCATAGCCGAGGATGATCTAAGGTTTCGCCCAAGGAACCCAATGGATCTAGGAACTATTTCTTTCCTTCCACCTTAGTAATAATTGTCCCATGATCAACAATCCCCCAAGGATGAACGTTGATTAGTGTACCTTCCGAAGGCCTAACTCAAAGGTTCTAGGGTGTGATCATCAATTAAATCTTTCTCTCCCCTCCTCCTTATGCATGATCCCGTTTCTCCTATCTATTCCTGTAAACACCGCACACAACCAACACCCCACATGCTAGAAAGACCGATCCGTCGGGCAATAGGAGTGATAGCGTTTCTTCTTCTATTGTAACTTGACCCCCGAACCCAATCACATGTTTAGCCTTTTTTCAAAGCTTTGGGCTATATCAAAGCGGCGTGGCGACTCTCAAAATTAAACTAATATTTTAATATGGTTTAAATCGAGTGTCACTTGAATGAATATCCCATTTCGGTCCGACTTTCCATAATCATTTATTTTAAACCTCCGAATGCGCGTTGCATCGGGACGGGGTATTCACAGTGGCGACTCCGCTGGGGACTGTTTTGAAACTTCTTCAAACTAAGTGGGTCAGACTTTCGTTTTCTTTTATGGTGTTGTATTTTGCTTTCTTTTTTTAATTTGTTCTATTCCTAACTGTTGCATTGCATGCATGCATCTCCTAAAACAAAAAAAAAAATCTTTCTATTTTCTCCTTAAAAAAGAATTAGACTTTTTACCTCACACTACCACTAGAGTCCGTGTCACACTGCACAGACACCCTTAACCCTTCGGAGAAGCCAAAGTGCGGGAAGTGTGGTGATCATGTCGCCTCCCTTCCGAGTCTCACTTGGCCATCCACTCATCAGTGCGCTTCGGCTGCACGGTGGGAGCCTGAAATCTAACCCTTGTGTCACCCACTTTGCTAGGAATACACTCCCTGTGACCGGTTGGTTTGACTAGTTTTTTCATATAGACAATTAATAAGGTTTTTATGTTAAGTCACTACGAATTAATGATAAGTCAAGATCTATAGAGAGAAAAGAGCACTAAAAAAATTGATTTTCTTTTAAAGGACGTGCCATGTAAGGTTGAATGCTTGTTAAAAGATCTTGTCTTATCATAGATCTGTAGTACTTCCCATAAATATCATCTTAAATGTCTATATGAGACAGTTAGTCGTTAGGATCCACCACTTTAGGACCTTTAGTTAGTTGCGAAAAAGGGGTATCCCTTCCAACCAAGAGTAGGTTCTATAAAAAATAGAGGGATTTTTTGTAAATAAAATGCTTAACTATCCCTCAATTTAGGACCCTCCGAGGTCCACTCCTCATTTCTAGGACCCTTCAAGGTCCACTCTTCATTTCTAGGACCCTCCGAGGTCCACTCTTCATTTCTAGGACCCTCCAAGGTCCACTCTTCATTTCTAGGACCCTCCGAGGTCCACTCTTCATTTCTAGGACCCTCCGAGGTCCACTCTTCATTTCTAGGACCCTCCGAGGTCCACTCTCCACTCTTCATTTCTAGGACCCTCCGAGGTCCACTCTTCATTTCTAGGACCCTCCGAGGTCCACTCTGCATTTCTAGGACCCTTCAAGGTCCACTCTTCATTTCTAGGACCCTCCAAGGTCCACTCTTCATTTCTAGGACTCTCCGAGGTCCACTCTTCATTTCTAGGACCCTCCGAGGTCCACTCTCCACTCTTCATTTCTAGGACCCTCCGAAGTCCACTCTTCATTTCTAGGACCCTCCGAGGTCCACTCTGCATTTCTAGGACCCTTCAAGGTCCACTCTTCATTTCTAGGACCCTCCGAGGTCCACTCTTCATTTCTAGGACCCTTCAAGGTCCACTCTTCATTTCTAGGACCCTTCAAGGTCCACTCTTCATTTTTAGGACCCTCCGAGGTCCACTCTTCATTTCTAGGACCCTCCGAGGTCCACTCTTCATTTCTAGGACCCTCCAAGGTCCACTCTTCATTTCTAGGACCCTCCGAGGTCCACTCTTCATTTCTAGGACCCTCCGAGGTCCACTCTCCACTATTCATTTCTAGGACCCTCCGAGGTCCACTCTTCATTTCTAGGACCCTCCGAGGTCCACTCTTTATTTCTAGGACCCTCCGAGGTCCACTCTTCATTTCTAGGACCCTTCGAGGTCCACTCTCCACTCTTCATTTCTAGGACCCTCCGAGGTCCACTCTTCATTTCTAGGACCCTCCGAGGTCCACTCTCCACTCTCCATTTCTAGGACCCTCCGAGGTCCACTCTCCATTTCTAGGACCCTCCGAGGTCCACTATCCATTTCTAGGACCCTCCGAGGTCCACTCCTCATCTCTAGGACCCTTCAAGGTCCACACCCTCTACTGTGGACCGCCCTAGGTCCAGTCTCCCAATCTTGGACCATTCAAGGTCCACTCCTCATCTCTTGGACCCTTCAAGGTCCACACCCTCTACTACGGACCGCCCTAGGTCCAGTCTCTCTATCTTGGACCGTTTAAGGTCCACTCTTTGACCCTTCGTGGTGCTCTTCCTATACTAAGTCCACTCTCCCAATCTTAGACCATTCAAGGTCCACTTCTCATCTTTTGGACCCTTCTAGGTCCACTTCCTCTACTTTGTACCATTCAAGGTCCACTCCTCAATTTAGGACCCTTCGAGGTCCACTCTCTCTATCTAGGACCATTAAAGGTCCACCCTTCCACCTGAGACTCTTCGAGGTCCACCCCTCATCTCTTGGACCATCCATGGTCCACTCCTCTACCTTAGACCCCCATGGTCTACAAGTTAGGACCCTTCAAATTTCTACCTCTTATCTCTTGAACCATCCACAGTCTGCTCCCTTAGTCTTAAAACCATCCATAGTTTAGATCCTTTATCTCTAGCACCCTTCAGCCAAAGACCCACCTAGATCAAACCTCTCTCGACCCATCTAGATCAAACCACCATCTCGGGCCTACCTAAGCCAACTTACCAATCAAGACCAATTCTCATCCAAGTCCGATTAGCTCGTCTAGATCACCCTCACTTATATTTGACCAAGGATCGAGTCATCTTCCTCTCCCTTTTTCACCAAACGGACTCTTTTACATTCATCCTCTCTCTTTCTCTAAACTTAACCCTGGTTGTATCATCAATCAGGGCCCCCTCGAACTACGGTGACCTAAGACTCATACCTTAAATGGTAAGGGTTACGTAGGCAACTTCAGCCCGGTCAAACTCTCAAATTGTGGAGATCAACTATTTTCTCAGAGATGCCTTAAGATTAATTATGAATCTAATTCAACTCATTGGTTTGACTCTGCCGTATGTTCTTACAGAATTCTGCATCATGTCTATGGAGAAAAGCATTGAAGTCCTTAAAGAAGTCTCAGACATGAGGTTGGGAGTGATCAACCTCCTCAAAGACATGCATGAAATTGAGCAATACCATTTGTCTTACATTCACAAGTGCTTGAGAAGAGTTCCTCCTCCTGTTCAATTCCAGATTCCCTACCATCCACATGCTTGTGGTCCCACTTATGGTTCAACACATCAAAATTTCTCATTCAGGATACCTACTGTGGCCACCAACCAACAAAGGGCACCAATACCCGAGTCACCCCCAAATTCAATCCAAGGGAAGAAGATCGACAAGGAGCAGTTTGATGACTTAGGAATGCCCGTGGGTGAGTTCTTTGACATTTTGGTGGGAAAGAGTTTGATCAAGCCGCTCGAGAATTACAAGCCTGTTAATAAGAGAGCTAACTTGGATACATCCATGTTTTGCAAATACCACAAGTACGTTGGGCATACCACTGACAACTGTAAGCAGCTAAAATGCTTGATTCAAAGTTTGATCAACCAAGGCCTCATTGATGAAGAAGCCCTCGTACGTCAAGGAAGGGATTTAGATTCATTCAGTCTTGTAGGTTCTAGTGTGTCTTTCTTACTTCCACTTTGGACATCGGTATGTAATGTCCACTTTAGATTAGTTATTTCAATAATAAAATAGTCTTTCTTTCTTTTCTCTCTAGACTTGAGACATAATCTCGCATTACTTTCAAGAAGATTGTTTTATTTATAATTATCATTTGATTGCTAATCTCACTGATAAACTCACCGGCTAATAAAGTAAAAATGAATGCTTTGATTGGAGTGAACAACTCACTGTCCTTTCCTCATATACACCATCTTTATACACCCTTCTCTCATACACTCTCTCCATACTCCACCATATACTTTTCGTACACTATCTCCAAATACATTCTCCCCCACTTGATCTCCTTTCCATATGGACAAGACAAGCACAAAGACCGTTGTTGCTCATCATCAGAGAATAGACGCTCGCGCCACTAAAATGCAAGCGGCTGTTCTTATCCTTCACAAGTGCTGCATGAATATCAACTTGGGGCTCACCAACCCCCCAATCTCGCGTCTCCTCTGATTTTCCATTTGATCGATAAGCTTTCATTGAATATGCTCACATATCTTTCTCATGGTCCGAATATATTCTGCCTTACTTAATAAGTCGGTTAAATGAGTTTGCATTTATTTTAAATACTCTTTTGAGAATGCTATCCAGTAGCGATTGAAGCTTAAACCTAGGAAGGCATAACCTTATCCTCACTAAATAATACCCTTTCATTTCAAGATCGACAAGTTTTGAAACCCTAAAGAAGAAGCCCATACTAGGGGCTCCCCTGAATCACAAAGGAAGTAATCACCTCCAAGCTCAAGAAAGGCGGAATGCAAAAGAAACTCAGACAAGGGGCTCCCTCGACTCACAAAAGAAGGGACCACCTCCAAGCCCAAGAGGGAAAAGGTAAACGCATCCTAAGGCATACGCTAGGGGCTATCGTGAGCAAACAAATCCGAAAGGCTTTTCTCGAAAAGAGGGTGTCAAAAAAAAAAAAAAAGCCTCCATCACTCCGAAGTGAACCTCCCATCTCAAAGGTTGTGAAAATGAGACATCAAGTGAAGGTCCTATCATGATCAAGTTACCTGCTGAAATCACAACGAACTCGCGAGAAGAAGCAACAAAAGATTCCCTCCTGGACAAATCCCATAAACCAATTCCAAAAGTCCATCCTCTCACTTCTAGAGGATTCCATCACCACCCTTGACCTTGTCAAAATCAAAGTTAACCTCACTCTTAGAGGTTCTGAAGAAGCGACAACAAGAAAATCCCTTCACCTTAGAGATCCCAAACACATCCCTCCAACCAACCTCTCAGCAAAAGGCCCAGCCGACCTCTCACTTTAAGAGGCCATGTTAATCATCACCTAATGATCGATTGCAACCCAAAGCCCAGCTACAACCGCTACCGGATGGCATTCTCAAAAGATTATTTAAAAGAAATGCATATTCAGATTTTTGAGTCACTTGTTATCCTACGTGAGCATATTACATATTCTCTCAAAAGTTTGGGAACTCGTCCTATTCTTGAAATTCGTTCATTCGACTCCTCAAACACTGTCTGCAAAAGTCTCACTGGGGCTTCGCATCCGTGCCTCTCAGCGGCACTCCGGTAAAAGCAAGGAGACACGCGCCAGGGACTACTCCCCTCGGCTTGTGAGAACAAAGGAACAAAGAATCTTCACTTGAAGGAATGAAAAATAGAAGGGGCTATAATCAGTCAATTCCCACCTTTTCTTCCACTCCAATCTTTTCCTTTTTCTCCCTCCAATCTTTTTTCTATTTTTCATTCTTTCCCATAAAGAAGATCAATGCAGCGGCAGCCCGCACGACAATTTCCACCGAACAGTCTAGAGCAGCTAGCAACAACGGAACATCCTACTCCTTCTAAAGTCAAGCCCGATTTCACCATCAATCGATTTTTTTTCTCTCTTATTCCAGCTTCAAATCAAAACATTCATTTGTTTACTTATATAATTGGAATTTGATAAACCAATCAGTGAGATCCATTCACGAGCAATCAAAATATAACTCTGGATAAAACAATTCTTCAAATGTCTCGACAAGTCTTCTTTTTCTATATCATAGGAAAATAGAGCCAAACACTGTCTTTCTGTCTGCAGGGGCTTCCATACACTTTTCCACACCTTGTGATGCTTATACTCTCCCAAAAGAGTCAAAACCAAAAGCGAGAGTGTCATACACGGGTCTGGGATCCATTCCCACCTTCGAAAAAATGCGCCCCTGCACGTATACATTTCCGAGTCTTGTCCAACAACTGATTGACTATTGTTCGAAACGAGGGGTCACCTCCGTGGCTGCAAGATGACTCTGTCTGCAATGGGGATACATTGAATCTCTCCAAGCTGGGGCTTTTATTAAGCTGTTCTCTCAGGCTCTCTTCACCAGATTCCCTTCTAAGTTTACTTTGCACCATCGACCGGGGCTTCGCCTTACGGTCACTTCATCAAACGTTGAGGCTCCCCTCAACAGAAATAGGTCGACTATGTGGTTCTTCAGGAGAGGCCAGGGGCTCTAATCGAGGCTCCGACAAAGTCATATCTAGCAAGAAGGACATCCCTTGTCATCAAGATCAGCATGTGGCAAAATCTTTGGGTTAGTTAGAAACATAATTAATCATAAGGCCTCTTTATCAAATAAACATGCTTTCAAAATACCGTCCTCCTTGGTACCTTGTTTACAAAAATCACTCTTTGGTCTCCACAAATTTTCAAACTCTTCAAATCTATCAAAGACGTATCTCTGTGACTCTCAAGATGACTCGGTCCTTATCTCTGGACATCAAACTTACCCAATCCCATCTTCTATCATAGACACTTACTCGGCCTCGCCTAGTTTAAACCATAACCTTTCTGCTCAAACTGCCTTGTTTAGACTTATCGCAAATGTAAAACCCTAGCTCCAAGCCTAGGTGACAAATACCTTTCTAAACCCTAGCCTCAAACCTAGGTGACAAATACCTTTCTAAAACCTAGCCTCAAGCCTAGGTGACAAATACCTTTCTAAACACTAGCCTCAAGCCTAGGTGACAAATACCTTTCTAAACCCTAGCCTCAAGCCTAGGTGACAAATACCTTTCTAAACCCTAGCCTCAAGCCTAGGTGACAAATACCTTTCTAAACCCTAGCCTCAAGCCTAGGTAACAAATATCTTTCTAAACCCTAGCCTCAAGCCTAGGTGACAAATACCTTTCTAAACCCTAGACTTAAGCCTAGGTAACAAACACCTTTCTAAACCCTAGCCTCAAGCCTAGGTGACAAATACATTTCTAAACCCTAGCCTTAAGCCTAGGTGACAAATACCTTTCTAAACCCTAGCCTCAAGTCTAGGTGACAAATACCTCTCTAAACCCTAGCCTTAAGCCTAGGTGACAAATGCCTCCCAAAACCCTAGCTTCGAGCCTAGGAGACAAAACTCCTCTCTAAAACATAATAAACAAATCTTTGGGTGACTCCCCGTACAGTCAAATCTTTGGATGACTCACCGTACAGTCAAATCTTTGGGTGACTCCCCGAACAGTCAATCCTTTGGGTGACTCCCCGTACAGTCAAATCTTTGGGTGACTCCCCGTACAGTCAAATCTTTGGGTGACTCCCCGTACAGTCAAATCTTTGGGTGACTCCTGTAAGTACCCCAATCTGGATCACCCCCTTTCAAGCACACGGGAAGCACCGCAGACTCAACAACGCAGTCTCGACGACCTCTGGCACTCAAAACCCTCTCAAAACCCCCAGCCAAACCAAGGGAGGAGCCTTTCTGGGATAAAAAGGGACAAAAGGACCTTTTAGGAATTTTCAGGAAATTGGAAAAGCAATAATGGTCCGTACGAACCTCTTTGCTTTAATAATTACTGAATCCCCTTAAAGTCCACCATATTCCCTCAAATCCCGGAAGTAATCATCACTCCCATACATGGTTGGTCCGTACGGACCTTATTGCAGCATGGTTGGTCCGTACGGACCTTATTGCAGCCTAGTTGGTCCGTACGGACCTTCTTGCAAGGGGACACCATAATTACAGAATATTCACCATCATCACATATTCCCTCAAATCGAGGAAAACCAAGATTCTGGTTTACCTAGAAGGTCCGTACGGACCTTCTTGCACGAAAATTTGTACTATAAATAGAGGGCTCCCCCTCCTCATTTTGACACACCTCCCACTTCTCCCTTCCTCCCTAAGCCTTCAGGCTTCCCCTCTAAGTCCTCTCGAGGCACTCCCGGCCCCTTTCGGATCCTTCTGAGGCCTTCCGAGCTCCCTTGTGGTGCTCCGAAGCCTCTCCGAGCGCTCCCGCGACGCTTCTGCGCTGCCCCGAGGCACTCTCGAGGTACTCTGAGGCCCCTCGTGGTACTCCGAGGCCTTGCCTGGTCTTTCCACCTGTCCCGCTCTTCTCGAGTCAAACCGCGATCCCAAACCACGCCGAACCTCCGCCCGAATCCGGCCTAACGATTCCAACGCACGCCGAACCTCTGCCCAAGTGATCCCGACGATCCCCACGCACGCCGAACCTCGCCCAACGCAGCCTCGGCAACCTCAACTCACGCCGAAACTACGTCCAGTACAACCGGCATCTCCAGAAGCAATCCCGATCCATACCGGAACGCTACTCCGACCTCAAACACTATTCCTCAGCGGAAGACAGACACGAACCAACATTGGTAAGGCTTCCTTCCTACATTATTTCAATGCATTTTAATACATAGTACACAATGTAGACATCCGATACAGCATGCATTTTTAAAAAGCACATACACACACACACACAACAGTTAAAGAATATTAGGGGAATCCGAAAGACTCGTTTTTACGAGGCGACTCGGGTGAGCTCTAATATTCTAATATTCTCTTCTCGAGGAGTCATCTGACCTCCGAACTCAAAATCTCATCACACAAAAACAGTTTAAAATTATCTTTAAACTGATGCCCTTTTTCAATGTTTTGGGCTTAATAAAAACGGCGTGGCGACTCTACAAATGCGAAAACAAACGGCGAGACACCTCCAACTAACGCTAAAAGCGGAATAAAGCCAGATGCCGGGGCGCGAACGCGCTGCCTCTCGGATCCGGGCGAACATTCCCGAAAAGCGGACAAATGCGAGATGCCTCGGGGCCTCCGCGCGCGAGCCGGGATCCCGGGTAATTTCAGTTGGCGACTCAGCTGGGGATTTTTTTGTTTTAAAATCTTTTTAAACAAAACAAAAGATTTTTAAAACGATGATGAGGGTCAAACTTTCATTTTACCCCTTTCTTTAACTGTTGTGTGTGTGTGCACGTGCTTTACTTTTTATTTTACAAAAAAAAATAAAAATACAAAAAAAAAAAATGCATCAATATACATCTGTGCATACCTTTAAAATTCTTCGAAAAAAAAAACTTCTGTTTTACTCAGAAAAAGAATTTTAGAGACCGCACACTACGCGCACTGCTGCTTCGGTTACACCGCACGCTACGCGCACTGCTGCCTCGGATACACTGCACACTACAACCCTTAACCCGGAGTGGTCTCAGTTGCAGTCTGTTTGGTCTTCCTAGGCCTCTCGGATGCGCACGGGATCATTCCAAACATCCCATCCTAGCCAAGCGTCAACCCTGCACGTTTGAGTCTTGAGTCACACTCTGTCCAGACTCGGTTGGTTTTTACCCAGTCCATGTCATACAGCCTGGATACTGTTGGTGTAATGCCCTAGGCTTTAGTTATGTTTAACTGAAAACCGTTATGTATCATCTTTATCGTTTATGTTTATTATTTGATTATTATATAGTTTGCATATTTATTGTAATAATCTCCGTCCCTAATTATTAAGCGAATAATTAGTATAATTGTCAATGGATAATCATATGATGATTATATGCATAGAGATGCACATTGAAATTATGGGTACTTGTTAGAGAACAAGTGACTGGACTTGACCCGTATGAGATTTATGTCATGGTCAAATGTCATAATTAAATCTCATATGATCACTTCATTTAGTCCCTAGACCTGAGATTATCATGACCTTACATATGATGAAAGTTATGTTTGATTTTAGTCAAACGGTATCTTAACACGATATCTATAAAGGCTATCTTTGGCATGATCGGATTCATGATGGGAAGGATGATAAGTCAAGATGGAATTTGTCCCTCGGAAGAGAGATGTTTTGCTTGGGCCCCTCGATGAGTGATAATGATGAAAGCGTGTGGCCACACCCCAATATGATTGGACTATCATTATACTCAAGATCGAGAAAGCATTGAACAAATACAAGTTGACGTGGACCATGACTTGTGTTCAATATAACATCGTGAGACAAAGGGAGAAATGGAAGTGTACCATTGGAAACGTGAACTCTTACGTTGTGTTATTTGGGTAGACATAATGGCTTGCTAGAGTCCGCTTATGTCTTATGAGGGTCGATATGATCGGACTCATTGCCAACATAATACAATCCTATTGGGTCACACACAAATAGAATGAATTGGTTGAACCGGAGGAAGAATGATTGAGAACTCCTCAGTGACCTTGTCTGGTCGTGCGACACATCAAGGCCATGTGCCCCGTGTGGTCGTGCGACACAAGAGGTCCTAAGGAGGTTTACAGAGCTGGTTTCCTAATTTGATTAGGAAACATATTTTGTACTAAAGTAGTATAAATATAACAGTCTGTCAACCCTTATAATACTAGCCGAATTTTTCAATAGAAATTCACAATCAAAAGTCCTCTCAATATTCTTCCATAAGTTTTAGGAATCTAGCAATTCCCAACCCGAGAATTGTTCTCGACATTCATATTTGTGTGGATTACCAAAAGAGGGTCTTAATTTTGTTCAAACAAATCAAAGACCTAGAGTTCAAATCTGAAGATCCAAAGGAGTTGAAGATTCGAAGATTTGAAGATCAAAAGTTTGTGATTACGAATCACATAATTATCCGTTCGATAGCTCAAGACCGGAAAGCAATTTAGGTTGGTAAATTCTATCTCATAGCAATTCAATTTAATTGTATAGAACGGATCTTAGGGCTTGGGTTTTGTGTTAATTTGATGCTTAATTCCGCTGCGCATGGACCCATAAAACCCAACAGCGGTATCAGAGCCCCGTTCGTATGGTTAAGTTTGAATTAACATGCTAGAATGATTATATAAATTGTTTATATGTTCGTTGCATGTTTTTGTATGCGATAGAATTATTATTGTTTATGTGAAACAATTTGAAAATCGTTTTCTGATTGTGAAGAATTAAATATGTAAAAGCTGTTTACTTGATTTAATTGCTTTATGATTAGAATTGATTGAATTCTGGAAATCTGAAAATTGTCATCTTGTGTCACGCGACAAACCATGTTTGTGTCACGCGACAAAGAGTGACTGTGTCACACGACAGAACCTGCTTGTGTCATGCGACAAAGCTTGTCTCTGTCCCGCGACAAAAGTTGCCCAATCTGGGCAGAATCAGTTTGTTGAACAAACCTGCTAATCTGTGAATGTGTTTACAATCTGATATGTTTATGTATTAATCTGGATGCTATAAATTTCTGGAAATTGAATTTATAGGGATATGCTAGATTAATTCATTATTTATGCATGCTTAATTAATTTAAATATGTTTTTATTAATTGTTGCGATGCATGAATTAATTGTTCTTAAGTGTTAAGAATTTTACTAGATGTTTAGTTGAAACATTGATTCATAGTTTCCTAACATGTTTAGATTTAAACATTGTAAATTTTGGATTTTATGATTGTTTATGGAAACAAGTCATAATTACGCAAAATTTAAAAGGAAACTGATTGTCTTTAAAAGGTAGTGATTATGTTGCCAAATCAGAGCTGATTTCTAATTGTGCATGACTAGGAGAGTTCTGTCTAAGGAAGAATTGGTACTTAAGTAGTCCTTTTGACTCACCTATCTTCCTGGGAACTTACCTGGTGCATGATTGTGACTATCTTTGCTGATATGCTTATAATCTACCTTAAAGAACCTTCATTTAACTTTTAAGTTCTTTATGCCAATCCATGATTAAAACACTTGAGACCACTCGGATAGTTTTGGGTGGGCTTGCCATAGCAAGGTGCTTTGATTCTATTCCGTTTGCGAGCAAGATGAGGAAATGGTGGTTCCTATACGTTTAAAATGGATGAACTTAATTGGGTTATCAAAATGGTTTTGGACCCAAGGCATAAGATGAGATTAAAATATGCTTGGACATATGATGTCTTAAATAAATCTCATAAAAGATCCTAAGAGTCATATATGATATGATTGATGTTTTCTACCTAATTAGTTTAATCTTGAGCGGTGCACCATAGCGTACTTGAGATTAAATTAAAGTTGGATCTTAGCCCTAAGAGTCATATACGATATGATTGATGTTTTCTACCTAATTAGTTTAATCTTGAGCGGTGCGCCATAGCGTACTTGAGATTAAATTAAAGTTGGATCTTAGCCCATTAAATGCATATTATGCTTATTTGCATTGGAAGGTGTATGATTTAGTGGGAGTATTTGTAAAATACATTATTTGCTCTTAAATGATAAATGTGTTGATATTAATATGTGTTCATATAATTTGTATATTTTGTTGTAGAAGTAGCATTACATAATGATAATTGCGATTCGTCCTTATGAAGGACAAAGTTCGAAAGGAACGATACAATTAATTCTGATTGGATCAGAAGCCTAAAGAATGGTTCTTAGGTAAAAATGTACGTTCTTGACGAATCTGTTCCTACTGAACCCATTGCAAATGTTGCAAAGGGCAAATAAGGAAGCAACATTAGAAACATAGTGATGATTCTGACAATATTGCTTGCCTTGTATTTGCCACCATGTTTAAAGGCTCTTATGAAGAACCTTGAGCACATGATAACTATTCTTTTGTTCTAGCATAACGCAAAAAGGGAAATGTTCCATGTGCAAGCTAGGTAAAAGATATATGTTGTGGTGAAGGCTCTTAATTCATGAGATGAAAGAAGGAGCAATCCGCAAATTGTGTTAATGGTTGACACAAGAAAAAGGGTTCATAAAGGAAGGAAAAGAAGGTAAAGCAAAGGTTGCTAAACCTAAGGCAAAAGTTGCAAAGCCAAAGAGGCTAAACCCAAAGTGTCTCAAAAGGATGCAGTTTGCTACCAATGCAATAAGATTGGTCATTGGAAGCAAAGTTGCAAGGCTAATTAGGAAGGCCTAAAAGGTGAAGAAGGGCAATATGATTGCTACTACTTCAAGTATCTATATGATAGACATTTTCCTTTCGACTTCTTGTTCTTGGGTATATGATACAGGATTGGATCCCACATTTGTTTAAATGTGCAAGGAACAAAGAATAGAAAGCTACTCAAATAAGGTAAATTAAACCTAAGCATGGGAATGGAGCAAGAGTTGCTACATTAGCCATAGGGACTTATGAAGTCACCTTACCTTGTGAAGTAGTACTTGTTTTGAATAAGTATGACTACGTTCCGGATTTGAGTAGGAGTATTATTTCCGTTTCTTAAATGGATGATGAAGGATATAATTTTCTTATTTTCAAATAAGAAGTTTTATATTTATTTAATGATATGCCTTATTGTAATGCATATGTCATTGAATGGTCTTCATATCCTTAATGATGAGAAACAAAATAATATTGAAGATATCTATAATATAAATGGGAAATCTAAACCGAATAATATGAACAACGCGTTCATATGGCATTGCCGGCTTGGTCAAATAAATAAGAAACATATATCTAAACTCCATTAACATGGACTTTTAGACTCATATGACCATGAATCATTTGAAGAATTTGGATCTTATTTATTGGGATTATCGATCAGACCACCCTACACTAAGAGTAGTGGAAGGGCTAGTGACTTATTGGTCATTATACATGAGATGTATGTGGACTGTTAAGTAGCATTGCTAGGGGAAGACTTCGGTATTTCATCACATTTCACTAAAGACTTATCTAGATATGACTATGTCTATCTGATGAAGTCCAAAGGTGAATCGTTTGAGATGTTTCGAACATTTCAAGATGAAGTGCAAAAACAAACTTGGCAAAACTATTAAGTACTTCGATTAGATCGAGGTGGTGAATATTTGAGCCAAGAGTTTGACAATCATCTCAAAACTATGAAATCGTTTCAGAGTTGACTCCACCCGAAACACCACATTGTATGGTGTGTCTGAAAGGAGGAATTGAACCTTGTAGGACATGGTTCGTTCGATGATGTGTCAATTAGACTTTCCTATTTCCTATTTCCTTTTGAGGATATGCATTAGAAATAATGCGGTTACACTGAATCGAGTCCCTACTAAATCGGTTCCTAAGGCCCCACATGCGATGTGGCATGGAAGAAAACTTAGTTTGTCTTTCATGAAGATTTGGGGTTGCGAATCTTATGTAAAGAGACTTGTCTCTTATAAGTTAGCACCAAATCTGACAAGGTTATTTTCGGATATTGATTTTACAATCACAAAGAGAACAAAATGTTTGTTGCTCTACACGATTTGTTTCTTGAGAAATAGTTTCTCAATAAAGAATCTAGTGGGAGTAAAATTAATCTTGAAAGAAGTTCAAGAACCCGAAAATAATATGAAACCAAGAGTAGAGACAGAACCAAGTTCACAAAGGAGTTGTGAAACCGGTTCAAGATGCACAAGTCCATCGTAGATTGGATAGGTTACGATCCGAACTCAAGAAATAGTGATTTCTCGTTGCGGAAGGTGATGAAGTGGAAGTCATTAAGAATGACGATCCTACTTGCTATCAAGAAGCGATGTCCTCTCCTAATTTGGATAAATGGTTAGGAACCATGGAATCCAAATTACAATCCATGTTTTGACAATCAAGTTTGGAACTTGATTGGGCTACCTGAAGGTGTAAAAACTAAAGGGTGCAAGTAGGTCTTCAAAGACCGACATGGATGTGAAGGTGTATACTTTCATGACTAAGGATTGTAGCAAAGGGATTTAGGTTAATTCATAGTATTGACTATGTTGAAACCTTTTTCGCCAGTTACAATGTCGAAGTCTGTTAGAATTTCAATTGCCATAATCGCATATTGTGACTATGTGATATGACAAATGGATGTCAAACGACTTTCTTTAAATGGAAATTTTATTAAGGATGTGTATAGTACACAACCCGAATAGTTTGACGATCCAAGAAACTCTAATAGAGTATGCATGTTGCAAAGATCCATGAGATGGGTTGAAGCAAGCTTAAAGGAATTGGAATCTTCGTTTTGATGAATTGGTCAAAGAGTTTGACTTTATCAAGTACGAAGATGAACCTTGTGTATGCATGAGATTCAGTGGGAGCGTGGTATTATTTCTATTGTTTATTACAATGATATCTTACTCATTGGAAAAACAAGTTCCGACACTTAAGACTGTTAAGTCTTGGTCAAGGAAAGGTTTCTCAATGAAAGATATGGGTGAAGCCGCTTACATCCTTGGCATCAAGATCTATAGAGATGGATCTAGAAGGATAAATTGGTTTGAGTCAAAGTATTCACATTGACAAGATTCTTAAAAGAGTCTAAGAAGAGTAGCTTGTCAATGGGTCATGGTATTTCTCTTAGCAATGTTCATTGTCTTATGACAACTGATGAGCAAAAGGGAATGAATGAAGTTCCATATTCTACGGCACTTGGATCTGTCATGTATGCCATGATTTGTACTAGACTCGACGTCTCGTATGCTATAAGCATGATGAGTCGATACCAATCTGATCCTGTTGAGAACCAATGGATGGCAGTCAAGATGATCCTAAGTACTTAAGAAGAACTAAGGATACGTTCTTGGGATTTGAAAGATTGGAAGTTAATCTTGTTGTAAGGGTTACAAAGATGCTAGCTTCCAAACTGACAAAGTTATTTTAAAATCGCAATTAGGATTTGTGTTTATACTTATTAGAGGTGCAATTTTGATTGGAAGAGTTCCAAGCAAAAATTGTAGCCGATTCTACTACTGAGGCCATATTTTAGCAACATATGATGTAGCTGAAAGAGGCAGTTTGGATCAAAAGTTCATTTAGTGTTTTGGAAACACTTCAAGAGTTTTTCCAAGTATCACTAATCCGTGGAACTTTGTTGTGATAATTATGGTGTCATTTGTGCAAACAATGGAACCAAAATCACAACGGTGATCCAAACACTCACTTAGACGTTCTTCGAGGAATTCATAAAGAATGAGAAGACGTTAAGATATACAAAATATCAACCGATGATGACATAAGGGATTCACTTACAAAGACCCTCGCATAGGCAGAAGCATGGTGGGCATGTTAAATCCATGAGTATTCGATACATAAATGGAGCCTAGTGCAAGTGGGAGACTGTTGGTGTAATGCCCTAGGCTTTAGTTATGTTTAACTGAAAACCGTTATGTATCATCTTTATCGTTTATGTTTATTATTTGATTATTATATAGTTTGCATATTTATTGTAATAATCTCCGTCCCTAATTATTAAGAGAATAATTAGTATAATTGTCAATGGATAATCATATGATGATTATATGCATAGAGATGCACATTGAAATTATGGGTACTTGTTAGAGAACAAGTGACCGGACTTGACCCGTATGAGATTTATGTCATGGTCAAATGTCATAATTAAATCTCATATGGTCACTTCATTTAGTCCCTAGACCTGAGATTATCATGACCTTACATATGATGAAAGTTATGTTTGATTTTAGTCAAACGGTATCTTAACACGATATCTATAAAGGCTATCTTTGGCATGATCGGATTTATGATGGGAAGGATGATAAGTCAAGATGGAATTTGTCCCTCGGAAGAGAGATGTTTTGCTTGGGCCCCTCGATGAGTGATAATGATGAAAGCGTGTGGCCACACCCCAATATGATTGGACTATCATTATACTCAAGATCGAGAAAGCATTGAACAAATACAAGTTGACGTGGACCATGACTTGTGTTCAATATAACATCGTGAGACAAAGGGAGAAATGGAAGTGTACCATTGGAAACGTGAACTCTTACGTTGTGTTATTTGGGTAGACATAATGGCTTGCTAGAGTCCGCTTATGTCTTATGAGGGTCGATATGATCGGACTCATTGCCAACATAATACAATCCTATTGGGTCACACACAAATAGAATGAATTGGTTGAACCAGAGGAAGAATGATTGAGAACTCCCCAGTGACCTTGTCTGGTCGTGCGACACATCAAGTCCATGTGCCCCGTGTGGTCGTGCGACACAAGAGGTCCTAAGGCGGTTTACAGAGCTGGTTTCCTAATTTGATTAGGAAACATATTTTGTACTAAAGTAGTATAAATATAACAGTCTTTCAACCCTTTTAATACTAGCCGAATTTTTCAATAGAAATTCACAATCAAAAGTCCTCTCAATATTCTTCCATAAGTTTTAGGAATCTAGCAATTCCCAACCCGAGAATTGTTCTCGACATTCATATTTGTGTGGATTACCAAAAGAGGGTCTTAATTTTGTTCAAACAAATCAAAGACCTAGAGTTCAAATCTGAAGATCCAAAGGAGTTGAAGATTCGAAGATTTGAAGATCAAAAGTTTGTGATTACGAATCACATAATTATCCGTTCGATAGCTCAAGACCGGAAAGCAATTTAGGTTGGTAAATTCTATCTCATAGCAATTCAATTTAATTGTATAGAACGGATCTTAGGGCTTGGGTTTTGTGTTAATTTGATGCTTAATTCCGCTGCGCATGGACCCATAAAACCCAACAGATACATATACCATGCCGGCCATTTTCTGAGTCAAGGCTCGGAACTCAAGATCCCTTGCGCAAGCAAAGCGATGAAAGGTCATGCTAAAATCTTGACCTGGTCTTGATTTCCGAAGCTACACCCAAATGATGTTCCGTCCCGGATATACATCCATGCTCACATGACACCATGTCATCAAGCCTTTGATACGTCAGCCATGACGATATGACCCAGCTAACGCCTAACGTCACAGATCCCTTGCGCAAGCAAGGTAAAGAGAGGTCATGCCGAACTCTTGACCTGATCTTGACTAAGTGGCCGGCTCGGTTCACTATTTACATGGCTAACGCATCAAAACAAACATGACAGGTTCGGTCCTTAGGTTCGATTTTTCTTTTAGGCCGGTGGAAACCGCTTGCACTATAGGACCCTCGCCTGGGGCTGTCCACCCTGGGATGTCGAAATACAGGTGCAAAACGAGGGGCTTATAGGCGCACAGATGGTCTCCACTGACCCAGGATCTAGCTTAGTTGCGAAAAAGAAGAGCAATCTTTTCCAACCTACCTAGGACTCTGAGAAAACATGTTTTAAGTAAATTAAAAGAACAAAAAAAAGAAAATAATAAAAGCGAAAATCGCATGTCACGTGAGTTTTCCCCCTTTTATCCCGAAAGGCCTTTCCGTGTCTAAACCTTACCCGTCACCCCCTCCAGCGAACCGAGAGTGGTTGAGAATACCCGGGAGCCGCCTTTTCAGTATCAAGGTCACAAGGTCCGACAGCCCTTCCAGTTCAACGGTTCGCACCGTCCGCTACTCCCCAGGTGACGGGATCAACAGTATAACAGTGAGAAACGGAACCCCGCCACTAAGGAACCTCCAGGACAATGGAGGAGGTGCCGCGAGCCTTCGAAACCATCAAGAAGCGCCAAGAAGAGCAGAAGCTGGATCGTAGACACCTTGCGTCTTCGAGGAACCGTCATAGCTTCCCAACCCGACGGAACCTTGCTCTCATGGGGGACGAAGACATACCGGCTCCCGGTTTCTCAAAGCTATCGGGTCAGGTCCCGCCTCCGCCAAGTTACGAGATCCCAGCCAACGCTGCAGCTCTCGCTCAAAGCTCCCTTCAGAGTCGGGCCAGGCCCGCATGCCCGCCTCAAAGACAGATCCGGCTTCCCGGCCCGCACATCAAGCTCATGCACTAACAAAGACACATACGTGCCTCGCTTCTACTGATCCCAATGCATCTCGGTAACCCACAGGGTTCAACCCTTTGCCTCTATACGAGCCTCCTCGCAGCCCATAATCGTAAGTCCCCATGCCTACCGGGACAGGGCATCCCGAGCGGATATCCCGACATCTCAAGCTTGCCACCTCGCTAGTCCGCCACTGGGGCTAATGAATCATTTTCCCAATTCCCAAACACAACCCTTAGCGGACTGGAAATCACGCCCCTAACTTCAAGACTCGGGGTATGGGTTGGTATACACTCAACTACCTCCCCAAGACTCCCGAATGGCAATCCCATCACCAATCCACCTCCATCTTCGGTTTCTATCCCCGAAACAAGAACCCGCCTCAACTCGCCGATCCCCACATGGCTTGGCCGATCGAGCAAATGAAGGACATGCAAGGCAAGCTAGCTAGTTCCCGAAAAGACTCCCTCCCGCCACCGATCCAAGCAAAGTGGTCCCGCTCCCACCAAAATTCAGATGCCGGAAATGGAGAAGCCTGACGGGACGGAATGCCCAAAACTCACATCGATACCTATGTCTTGGGTATGAGAGCTAAAGGAGCAACCCCACAACAAATGGCGGATCACTTCCAAAGATTCCCTCAAATCCACGGCATTAAGGTGGTTCCTCAACGTGAAGGCGTAAAACCGCTCCACGTGGGACCAAATGGTGAAATCTTCCTGGAGAAGTACCGCGCCAACCTTGAATGGGAGACAAACCGCCACGACCAAAGCAAGCCACCAAACAAAAGGACGACGAGCCTGTGGGTGAGTTCTACAAAAGATGGAACCGGAAGCTAAGCGAGATAATGGATCCGCTTTCCAAAGAAGAGCAAATGGATATCTTCCATTCCTGCCTCAAACCATCTTTGAGGGCCTTGATTAGCCACCACTTCTATCCCGACCTTCGTGCCATGGTCAATGCCGGGACCAAGTTCGAAAAGACGCCGAGCCTACAAAAGACACCACCACTCTTGCTTCTTCCTACCGCTACCAGCACTCGTCAAATTCGAAGCCCGTTCCAAACATAGGAAAGGAGGCCGCCGAGCAAGCCCACTACATCCGTAACGGGGTCCAAGGAAGCCGCGATCAAGCGCCCCGAGAAATAACAATCCTCCCTGACGCAGCATTCTCAGGACTTCGACAACCTCGGAATGCCTCTAAGCCAAGTGTTTGAGGCGTTGATGAAGCAGAACATGCTCAAGCCCCTTGAGAATTATCAGCCGAGGAATCCTAACCTAAACGTGGATATGAGCAAAAAAATTTTGGGGGAGTGGGTGGGGCGGTTACAAAAAAATAAAATAAAAAAAAATTGGGCGGGGGTGGTGGGTGGGCGGTTACCAAAAAAAAATATAAAAAAAATTTTTTGGGGGGTGGGGGGTGGGTGGGGGTGGGGTAGGCAGGGGGTGGGTGGGGTGGTTACCAAAAAAATAAAAAAAAAATTGGGGGGTGGGTGGGCGGTTACCAAAAAAAATAAAAAAATAAAATTTTGGGTGGGGGTGGGGTAGGCAGGGGGTGGGTGGGGCGAATAAAAAAAAATTTGGGGGAGGGGGAGTGGGGTAGGCAAAGGGGGGTGGGTGGGTGGGGCGGTTACAAAAAAAAAAATTGGGGTGGGGGAGGCAGGGGGTGGGTGGGGCAATTACAAAAAAAAATAAATTGGGGGGGTGGGTGGGAGGGTGGGGTAGCAGGGGGTCGGTGGGGCGGTTACAAAAAAAAAAATTGGGGAGGGGGGTGGGTGGGGATGGGGTAGGTCACCTTGTGAAATATGAGTCGTTTTATCAAACACCCAAAAATATTTTACACCCTTCCTCCATAAAATATTTTACGCTCTACCTCCGTAAAATATTTTACAGAAAAACGTTTTTCAGAAAACGTTTTTCAAAAAATGTTTTACGTCGAAACAAACGGAGTCTTATTCTTATCAAATAGTACACATATTCCTGTTTTCCTGACATGAGCAGACAAAACTTGCTCATTTTGTCTGATGCAATCTAACTTAACACCAATTTTTTTGGCCCAAAGGCTTTTAAAAGGAAGCAAATTTTTTTTTTTTCTTTTAAAAAAAAAAAAAAAAAAAAAAAAAAAATTAAAAGGAAAATAGGAAAATTGTATGCATTGGCAGTGGCTTTTGGCCCAAAGGCTTTTAAAAGGAAACAATTTTTTTTTTCACTACTCACACACATACACAAATTGTATGCATTGACAGACAGTGGCGGTTCTATGCACGGGCAAGCGTGGCCCCCGTTGCCCACTGACTTTCTGAAAAATGTTTTTTTTTTTAATTTTTAAGTTTCCTGTTTTGTTTTGTTTTATTTTATTAAAATTCACTCTCTTGTTAAACAATTAAATTAAATAATTAAAATAAGCCAGACACTTCTTAGTTGCTTGGATATGGGTTGATGCAGTTCAACTGTACAATAGTTCAATTAATTCATTTTATTATAAAATGTACTCCCTCCGTCCCACGTTAGTTGAGACTTCTTTCCCTTTTGGGCCGTCCCACGTTAGTTGAGACTGCCCAAAATGGCAAAGGAATCTTCACTATTTACCCCACTCACTCTCTCTCCTATTTTACTTTTACACTCACAACATTCTCTCTCCTATTTAATTCTTCATACTACAACATTTTCTTTCACTTTTTCTCTCACTTACTTTTCCTTAATTGGTGTGCCCAAAAAGTTAGTCTCAACTAACATGGGACGGAGGGAGTAATTACTAAGTTAATTATAAAATGTAACTCATTTTTCTTTTTCTCCAGTAAAATATAATACACGTGTTGTAAGATTTAACTTATGTTATTATTATTGTATCAATTTTTACTTTTCTCCAACAATTTTTTCTTCTTGTTGATTGAGTCTCAACAAATGTCAAATAGTTCACTTTTCTACTTCGATTCCTCTTGTTGATTGTCGATTACTTCAAATTCAAAAACAGTAATGTTAGAGATATTTGGGGATAAAATATTCATTATTTCATTCTAAAATTACTACATTTACTTACTGTTAGCGTTTTTGGGTATTTTTTTTAATTGTATTTAATTATTGATGTTCAATTTTCTCATTTTATGATCAAATAGGTGTTGATTGATAACTAAAAGTATCAAAAAATATTTAAATTCATTTTCCAAAAGGGGGTAAATCTTAATATTAAAAATATACGTAATAATTCTTAAACTATTATTCCCTCTTTATATAATTTGAGTAGATTCTACCTCATTGTTTGTGATTTGATCTTTAGTACAAAAATATCTTATTATTTAAAAAATTAGCAAGTCGATAAACTCAAAAAGTGTTTTCGTGTATTTTTCAATGTAACTTGATAATTTATTAATAAGGAAATGCTTTTGTGTATTAAAAACCATGAATTGCGACATTAACTTATTGGCCACACTAACAAAACTTTCTGAATCTGCCACTATTCATCGGTGCTCACATTATTTTCTTTGTTGCATTTTGATTGAAGATTATTGTCCTGTTTTACTGACATTCTTATACTACCTCCCTCCGTCCCAATAAGTGCTCCACCCTTTTGTTTTGGGTGGGCACAAATATTAAGGAAATTGATGGGAAAAAAAATGTTGTGAGTGTAATTTGAAAATAGGAGAGAGAATTAGTGGAGGGAATAGTAAATTTGAAAAGTGTTGTGAGTGTAATAGTGAATTAGGAGAGAGAATGAGTGGAGAAAATAGTAATGATTCTTTGTCAAAAAAGAAAAGATGAAGCTTCTAACGGAATGTCTTTTTGAATAATTAGTGAAGCTTTTATTGGGAGGAAGTAATGTTTTTTTTTTCTCTTTTACATTTGTAGTCAACCATTTCAGCAGGTCATACTAGACTATGACTATACCTTTACGACACCTTACTGTGGAAGTGAAGCTGTTCAGGTGAATCCAGTGTTTTGTTCTCCAACTTCAATATATTTTCTTGCCGTGAATCTCTTGAGTTTAGATGCTCTTCCACACCGTGTTAAATTTTTGCATTTGACGCGACCTTGTTCTCGACTTGCTACATTACTTTCCATTTCCGTGTACGTGTTTGTAGTCTTGCACTAGTTCACAATACATCGGACAGATGTTTTGTACAAAATCACGCGTTTTCTGTTTACCCATCTGAAGTGGTAGATATTACATTAATACTAACATTGATACTTGTGATGAGAAAGTTACAGCGGAATAAACTTTCTCCACTTATGTGAATCTGTTAGGAGCAGAAAATACTAATATCGCAGAAATAATAACCAAGCAATATGGATAGACAATCACCAACCAACGAACAACGACACCAAGAATTTTAACGTGGAAAACTTTCTCAAATCGAGAAGTAAAAACCACGGGACCGAGTCCAGAATAAATCCACTACTACGAATAAAGGTTCGGTACAAGAGAGAAAAATAGCACACACAAAGATCAAGAACAACAACTTGATCTAAACCAAAAAACACCAAAAACAGCCCTGCAAACTACTCAGAAACTGCAGCAGATATAACCAGTAAAATCACCTGTGTTCGAGACCTGAAAACTCCGATCAACACCGATAGGAGGATACCTCTGTCTCTTGTGAAAATCCAGGCGAAAAAATTACACCAATCGAACCACAAACGAGTCGGGAATCGCAATTTGAAAACCGTTGCGCTGAAGGAATATTGCACTCGGGAATTCTGTTTTCTCTTTGTGTTTTCGGCGCTTTCTCACGTACCAGCCAAATTAATTCACACTAATTAACCTATTAAAAACCCTAATAGACTAAATAAAATTGGGCTAAGAATTTTTGGGCCTAAATAAACTAAGAAACATAAAAAAATAAAGATGGGCTTTTTAAAATCAACAAGGAGGGAAAAAACCCAACAACTTGTTAGAACGGAGTCTATTAGGCTACGTAAACGGGCAGAGAGAGAGAGAGAATATTATTATTTTTTATAAATCAACCGATTACAATCTCTAATCTAATTAATGAATTCTTGGCAAATAATTCCTTTTTTGCAAACCATATATCTAGAAATACAGATAATCAAGAGAACTACAAATATGGTTGGGGGTATTCTCTATTTATATGCCCTACTTCTAACCCTATAGATTTTCAACCCTGAAACCAATTCTGCCGCTAAATAGGCCCAATACGGCGTAGCGCGCGATCGCCCCTGCTGAGTGCGCGATCGCCCCGTCCGCCCATAATGTGCGCGATCGCTCCATTTGTCCAGAGACTTAGAGCGGTCACGCGGTCCATACCGCGTGATCGCTTCCCTCGGATGTGTCAAAAATTCCGAATTTGCTTGTTTAATAGCCTAATTTAGACATCTCCAACTTAGATAACACAAAACCCAACAAATCTCCACCTTAACATCTAACATACAAATTATAACCGAAACTCCCACTCTTCATCAGATGCTATCTAATAGCTACGAACATTCAGCAAGTCCAAGCAATGTTGGAACTTGCTAGTTGTAACGTACTTCGTGAACATTTCAGCAGTATTGTCCTCAATACCCACTAGGGGTGTTCAAGGTCCAGATTGATCCGATTTTTATCAAAATTTTAGAAAATCAAGATCGTACCAATGCTTTGATCTGTACAAATTTAGTACCAGGACTAAACAATTACATTATAGGACCGGTGCTATTGGTCTGATTTTAATGGTTCGGTTTCGGTCTGGTTCTGTCGGTTTTACAAATTACAATATATTATAATTTTTTACAATAACAAAATTTTACCCCAGTTACATCAACAAAAAATTGTCACAAATATTTAATATTCAAACCACAACATATACACCATTAAACATTACTTGTTCATCTACAAACTTAACTATAACATAGAAAAAAAATTAAAACTAGTAGAGAAAAGATAAGAGCAGAGGAGAAGAGCGTTGAGAGAGAGGATGGAGTGAAACGGCGCTATTGAAATAAATATTGAGATAGGGTTTGATGTAGTAGATGCTTGAAGCGACGCCGACTAACTAGATAAGAAACGGTCAGGTTACGGTACAGGACCGTATATATTTTTTTTTAAATCAGAATCAGATCAAATAATCGGTTTCATAAAAATTTGGAACTAGGAACAAACCAATACTATTGGTTCGGTTTGGTCCAATTTTTACTGGTCTGATTCGGTTCTATCGTTTCGATCCGGTTACACAAATTTTTTGCACAGCCCTGGTACCCACTTTCTTCACCTTGATACGCTTCTCACTCGTCAGAAAATGATATCTCACATCTATGTGTTTGGTCCTCTCGTGGTGAACTTGATCCTTGGCCAAACAGGTTGCACTCAAAATGTCACAAAATATTATAGTCTGATCCTGATGTAACCCAAGGTCGTTGATCAAACTTTTTAGCCATATCCCCTCTTTAGCAGCTTCTATCAATGCCATGTACTCTGCCTCCGTAGTAGACAATGTCACCGTAAATTTTAGAGTAGCCTTCCAACTGACAAATGACCCACCAAGAGTGAACACATACCCGGTCATAGATCTCCTTGTGTCAACATCACCAGAGTAGTCTGAATCACAATAATCCTCAACCGCACATTCTCTATCACCTCCATAAATGAGCCAAATATCTGATGTACCCATAAGGTACTTGAAGATCCTTTTCAATGCCTGCCAATGTTCCTTACCAGGATTCCCCATGATCCTACTAACAACACTAACATCATGAGCAAGATATGGCATAGTGCAAACCATAGCATACATCAAACTACCAACTACACTAGCATAGGGTACTCGAGTCATGTACTTTTTTTCCTCATCCGACTTCGGTGCAAAGGCAACAGACAGACGTGCAACACTTGGAGAATCTAAAGGCTTTGCTGTAGACTTGTCAAACCTTTATAAAACTTTCTTGATGTAACCTTTTTGGGATAAGAACAATTTTCGTTGTCTTCTATCCCTATAGATCTCCATACCCAGAATTTTCTTTGCCGCACCCATATCATTCATCTCGATCTCTACAGACAGTAGACCCTTCAACTTATAAATATCTGACTTTTTGACAGATGCTATCAACATATCGTCAACATAAAGAACCAGATAGATAATCGAACCATCCACTAACTTGTTGTGATATATACAACAGTCATACGCGCTACTCGTGTAACCAATCTCTGTCATATAGCTGTCAAACTGCTTGTATCATTGCCTAAGCGATTGCTTGAGCCCATACAAGGACTTATTCAATTTACACACAGTCTCTTTTTTTTCGAAACCTGAAACCCATCTGATTGTGTCATATAAATCTCCTCCTCCAACTCTCCATGTAGAAGAGCTGTTTTCACATCTAGCTGCTCGAGCTCCAAATCCTGATGTGATCGAAAAATGAGAGAGAGACTGCATACAAGAAAGGAGGGGGACATCGACGGAAAGGGAGCAGTCAGACGGTCGGAGGTGAAGAAGGCGTGGCCGGCGGAGGTGGGGAGAAAAGGGTGACCGGAGTTAACATGGGAAAGGTAGAGAGAGAGAGAAGGGTGGGTGTGTTCTGGGAGGGGTAGGGTTTATTTAGGGTTATAGGGACTATCGGTTAGTTATTTTGTGGTGTGACACAGGAAGGTAATTAAACAGGAAGGTAATTAAATATGATATTTTTTTGTCTTAGGATTTAGGATGTACTTTAGGTTATAATTGTAGATTAGGTTATAATAAAAGACTAGGACGTAATATTTATTTTATTTTTTTGGAAATTCATTTTGGGGTGGAGTTTTTTTTTTTCAAACATTGAGGTTAAGCTTCCCAAGAAATCCATTTCATAGTTATTTAGGAATTATTGAGCATAATTTGTGAAGACAGGTCACTACAAGGAAAACCGGAATTAGAGACGGAAAATTAGCTACGGACGGAGTCTGTAGCTAATTTGGCGACAGATTAGAGATAGAACCAAAAATCAGAGATGGATTCAGATTCCGTCTCTAATTTAGAGACGGATTCTTCTTCCGTCTCTGTATTAGAGACGGAATCTGATTTCGTCTCTAGTTCAGAGACGGATTATGATTCCGTCTCTAATTCAGAGACGGATTCTGATTCCGTCTCTAGTCCAGAGACGGATTCTGATTCCGTCTCTAGTCCAGAGACGGATTCTGATTCCGTCTCTAAATCAGAGACGGATTCTGATTTCGTCTCTAAATTAGAGACGTATTCAGATTGCGTCTCTAAACATTGGAGACGGATGTTGAATCAGTCTCTAAATCAGAGACAGATTTTAATCCGTCTCTAAATTAGAGACAGATTCAACGTCCGTCTCTAAATCAGAGACGGATTCTGATTTCGTCTCTAAATTAGAGACGTATTCAGATTTCGTCTCTAAACGTTGGAGACGGATGTTGAATCTGTCTCTAAATCAGAGACAGATTTTAATCCGTCTCTAAATTAGAGACAGATTCAACATCCGTCGCTAAAAGTTTAGAGACAGATTTAGCACTCGTCTCTAAATCAGAGACAGATACATAATCCGTCTCTAATTTTGAGACAGATTCAAAATCCGTCTCTAATTTAGAGACAGATTCAAAATCCGTTCCAAAGTTTTAGAGACAGATTTTTGTATCCGTCTAATTTAGAGACAACTTCAAAATCTGCCTTCTAACCGAGACGGATTTTAATCCGTCTCTAATTTAGGGTTTAGGTTATAGGGTAAACCGGTAGTAACGGTAGCGGCAATTTAGCGTAGTGGTAATGAAAATGCAGAAGTGTAGTAAGTAGTAATGTAGTAGTAAGTAGTGTGGTGGTATTGATGGTGGCGGTGTAGACTAGTAGAGTGGTATTGGTAGGAGCGGTAGCGGTAGGAGCGGTGCAATGGGTAGCGGTAGTAGCGGCGGTGTAGCGGTAGCAGCGCGTGCAAGAAGTAGCAGAGCGGTAGTAAGAAATGGGCGACCGGTATGTGGTAGTAGCTGGTGGCGGCAGTGGTAGCGATAGTAGCGGTGGCGATGCAATGTGGTGGTGTAGACTAGTAGGAAGTGCAGCGGTAGACTCGGTAGTAGCGCGCGGTGAGTAGTAGTAGTAGCAGCAGTAGTGAGGCGCAGCAGCAGATGCGCGGTAGCAGCGGTAATGGGCGGCAAGTGGTGATGGTGGCAGGTGGTGTAGACTAGTAGGAGTGGTAGTAGTAGTGGTAGACCGGCAGTAGCGGTGATAGTAGCAAGTAGTGGTAGTAGCAGCAGAAGGCAGTGCGGCGGGTGCAGCTGGTGCGGCGGCGGCAATGCGTGGCAAGCGTAGAGATTAGTAGGAGCGGTAGTAGCAAAGCGGTAGACCCGGGTAGTAGTGGCGGTGATAGTAGTAGTAGCGTAGTAGCAGTAGTAGTAGTAGTAATGGGTAGTGGCGTGCGGTAGTAGCGGCAAGCGCGGTGCGGTGCGCGGTGTAGACTAGCAGTGAGGGTAGTAAAGTGTGCAGATCGGTAGTAGTAGCGGTGATAGTAGTAGTAGCCGCAGGTAGTAGTAGTAGTAGCAAGTAGCAGTGGCAGCGGTAGTAAATGCGGCGGTAGTAAGGCGCGGTGGTGACGTGGCGGCGGTGCGAGACTAGCAGAGTGGTAGTGGCAGAAAGCGGCAGAACGGGTAGAGCAGTGATAGTGACAAAGAGTAGTAGTAGCAGAGTAGAAGAATGCGGCGGTGGCAAGAGCTGCGGTGGTAGCAAATGGTGGCGGTGCGATAGCGGCGCAGTGCATTAGCAGTGGTAGCAAGAATGCATAAGACTCGGCAGTAGCGGTAAGTAGTAGTGCAAGAATAGAGTAGAGTAGCAGGCAGAGAGTAGTAGCAGACGCGGTGGCGGCGGTGGCGGCAGACGGTAGCGGTGAGTGGTGTGCATCTAGAGGGAGTGGTGATGCGGTGGCATAGTGGTGCAGGCAGACATGGCTGGCAGTATGGTGGCGGTGCAGTATGGCATGTTGCATGGCGGCTTATGGCTATAGTATGTGGTTTTTAGGACATATGGTTTAGTGTGGCTTCAGTATGGCTTCAGTGGCATATGGTTTAGGTTTGTGGCCTAGGCATGGTGTGGCTTCAGTGGTATTGGCAGGTGGCTTTGTAGTGGGTATGCTGTTTAGTGTTTGTGGCATGTGGTTTAGTGGCTCATGTGGCTTGGTAATATGGTATGGTTTGTGTGGCATCATGTGGCTTGTGGTTTGTGGCATAGGTTTGTGGTTTAGGGCATGTGGCTTAGTGGTATACTTCATGATAGGTAAGTACAGATAGTGTTATAAGGCTCAGTGGCTCAGTGGCTTCAGTGGCTCAGGTGGTTTCAGGTTTGTAGGTTTAGGTGGTTCCAGCAGTTTGTGTGGTTTAAGGCGGTGGTGGTAGTGACAAGTGGAGTGACATGAGTGCAGAGGTAGACCCGGTAGTAGCGTGATAGTGGTGTGATAGTAGTAGGGAGGTAGTAGTAGCAGAGTAGCAATAGAGTAGTAAAGAGTAGTAGTAAGAGTAGTAGTAGTAGTAGTAGTAGTAGTGAGTGCGGTGTAGTAGTGTGGCAAGTGCAGTAATGTGTACAAAGTGTGTGGTGCGGTGGTGTAGACTAAAGTAGGATGGATAGTAGTGGAAGGGTAGACTGGCAAGTAGTGCGGTGATAGTAGTAGTAGCGAGTAGTAGATAGTAGTAGCAGTAGCGGTGGCGGCGGTGGTGACGTGCAAAGTGGTGCAGACTAGTAGGAGTGGTGCATAGTGGTTTAGGTATAGGTACAGGGCATGTGGTTTAGGATATAGGGTTTGTGGTTTGTGGCTTGTGTGGTTTAGTGTATATGGTTTAGGCTTAGGTATAGGTTTAGGGTATAAGGTTTGGTGGCTTTAGGGGTATAGGGTAGGAGTGTTAACTTTTTAACAGTTTCTGAGACGTAGTATACTGTATAATAACTTTTTTTTTTCAATTATTTTTTTTTGGATAAAGTAGACTATTTTAAACTTTTGTTTACTACATACATTTTTTGCAAAAAGTTATATAAAAAAAGTTATGAATTTTGAAAAATCTGTTAATTTAACAGTTTCTGAGACGTAGTATACTGTATAATAACTTTTTTTTTTTCAATTTTTTTTTTTGGATAAAGTAGACTATTTTAAACTTTTGTTTACTACATACATTTTTTGCAAAAAGTTATATAAAAAAAGTTATGAATTTTGAAAGGAATAAAACTTAACTTTTTTTAAAAGAAACGAAAGTACATAAAAGATAAATAATATAGAAATAAGGGTTCAGGGGTAGAATATGATTTAAGGAAAGATGAAAAATGTCAGTTATTACTTAAAATTACATCAAAACTAATTAATCTAAATTACATCAAAATCAAACATATTACTTAAATTACATCAAATCAAACATATGACTCCGGGACTACTGAGGCGGTTGGAACCAATCTGGCCCCCATGACGGTCCTTGGCTAGAGCTGCTCCCAGGTGGTGGTTGCCACCTCTGCCATCTCCCATCATCATATTGTGGTCCCATACGCACCAAGTAATCATGCATCTGCTCCTGACGCCCCATAGTAATAGCAAACTGAGCATCAATGTTGGCCCGCTCCGAGGCAAAACGAGTATCCATATAGGCCCGCTCAGAGGCAAAACAACTATCCACATGGGCCCGCTCCGAGGCAAAACAAGTATCCATATGGGCTATCAAGCGCTCTATGTCCCCACCACCTTGGCTACTCGACTCAGCTCTACCACCTTCAACACCCACCATGTAGTCATCATCTTCTTCCTCGTCCTCCTCCTCTTCTTCATATTCAGCTTCCTCCTCTTCTTCCTCGACTCGAGCATTCATCCCCATGACTTCTCTCTGACTGTTCTCAAGAGCAAGTCGTGAAATGGGCCTAATAATTTTCACCTTTTCACCCCCAAAATTCCATTGTACCCCCGCGGCCTTGACTAACGCGGTAACAAGCGCTGGGAATGGAAATCCATTCCTCTTACTCTCCCCCGCTTCCTGCATCTGATTGGAGATAATATGGCCCAACGATATTTTTCCCCCGGATATAATCAAGTGAATTAACAACGCGCGACTCCATGGAACTTTCACGTGCTGAGACGTAGGCATCACCCTTGAACACACAAACTTGTTGACCCCCTTGGCCAAAATGTTAAACTGTGACTCAGAAACGTACTTGGGCGACCCATTCTGATTGTTAATCCACCGAAGTTTATTCCCCTCTAACGTCCTCACAACATCACCAAAATAAAGTTGCCAATCATCATTCAAAGCTTGAACAAATTCACATTCAGTTTCTTTGACCTTTGGGAGCCCATAAGCTTTGTTGATGTCGTTAGCTTTGAAATTGATAGTCGCCCCCCGCACATAAGAACACCCCGGATCTATGGGAATTTCTTGCATATTGGAATAAAATTCCTTAACAATCAAACTATTTCCCTCCTCCATTGGCTCAGCACAAAACCTTTGCCACTTTCTTGTCACAAAATTCGATTTAAGCCCAAAAGTTTCATATAAAAATTTTCTTTCCGCATGAATGGGCCGGTCCGTATTAAAATAAAAATAATTTTGGGACATGTAGTAATTGAACCTCGAAGCATCATGGGGGTCCTCACAAGTTAAGAGGGTTCCGGGGGGTTTGGGAGGCACTTCGGATGTACTCTCATCATGTTTTTGCTTTTTACGGGATTCTTTAGTTTTACCTCCTTTTTTAATTTGTTCTTTCGATTTTCCCATAATATTCAAGCAAAGAATACCCAAAGAAAAACACCCAAATTCTCAACAAAAATTGAAACCACAAAGAGAATAGTGAGAGAATAAAGGTTCGAACCTCTTTTAAATTTCTGGAAAATTGTTGCCGGAAAATTCAAAACTTCGCCGGAAACTTCAAGAACTCGCCGGAAACTTCAAGAACTCGCCGGAAAATTCAAAGATTGGAGAGGAAATTGTCCGGATTTGAACAAGAATAGGTGGATCTGAAAGCTTGGAGTGAGGGGAATATGTTTTGTGAAGGAGGTTTGGTGAGAAAAAGGGTGGAATGGGATGAAATCGCCGGAAGTAAGGGTGGGTTTGGCCGGAATTTTAGAGAGGTTAGAGAGAGGTTAGAGAGATATTAGAGAGATGTTAGATAGAGGTGAGAGAATTCAGTTTGTTTGTTGTTATTTATGATAAACAATGGTTCAAAAATGGTACAAATGGCCCTGGGAGCCCACTTTCTTGCCAAGGCAAATGGCCCTACCAGCTCGGCCATGTATGCCAGGCAAATGGCCCTACCAGCTCGGCCGCTCATGCCAAAACACGGCCCAAGTCTTCTTCGAACGAGGCGGCCGCATGGAATAAATTGAGGCTGGCGCCTCACGTCCAGTGACAATGCCCTTAATTTGGCCAAGTTGAGGCGGCCGCCTGGAATAAAGTGAGGCTGGCGCCTCACGTCCAGTAACAATGCCCTTAATTTGGCCAAGCTGAGGCGGCCGCCTGGACTCACCTCAGGCTGGCGCCTCGACACCAGTAACCATTCCCATGTATGGACAATTTGAAGCGGCCGCATCGAATAAACTCAGGCTGGCGCCTCACTTCAAGTTAGTATCAGTAAATGACGCACCATTTTTTTCCATCTCCCGCCCTTACCTATCCCAAAAATCAAAACCTTGGCGCCAATTCCCTTTTCCCCCAAATTAGTACGCCTTTCCCCCTCCCCACACCAAATTAGCGCCCCTCCCCTTCCATTCCAGTAACAAATTACTCCTCCCTTTTTCCCCCAAAATTAATACGCCCTTATCCCCAAAAATCAAAAAATACGATTGACCTTCTCTCTCTACCGCTAGGCCATCGGTGCTCTTCGATTACTTGTTCCTCCACTGCGACAAAATCAGTTTCTTCGGTTCATGGTAATGTCCATCTTTGTCTCTCTCTCACATACAAGAGTTTCTTCTTTGATTGTAACTATATATTGCTCTTCGATTACTTGTTCCTCTCTCACATACAAGAGTTTACTCTACTAGTTGTTGCATTGATTTATTGGTTGTTTTGTGTGGATAAATATACTAGCTTTTGTTGTATCCATCTTCGAAATGTCAGATAAGAATAGGAGTTGGATGTATCAACGTTTAGATGAAAGTGGGAATGTTACTCCAGAATTTTTACAGGGGTTGGATAAATTTGTAAAATATGCGAAGTCTAGGAAAGAACATCTTATTGAAGGTCGTATAAGATGTCCCTGTGCTTCAAGTTCTAATAGAGCTGCAAAGAGACCTCGTGTCGGGTGTAACAATAACAAGTTTTTACTGGAACATGAATTGTACAATCACCTTTATAAGCATGGTTTTAAACAAAATTATGAAGTGTGGACATCACATGGTGAATCAATGGTAGATGAGCCTAATAGAAGTTTCTTGCAAAATGTTCATCCTAGCGTTGTTGATCAACAGGGGGCATCCATGCCCCTGGATGAAAGTGTTCCTAGTATGATTGATATGGTTATGGATGCTGCAGGGCCAAATTTTTCTTGGCCTCCGGAATCCACGACTGAGAAACCAACAAAAGTAGTACAAGAGTGGTTAGATATGTTAAATGCTGCACGTGAACCTGTTTCTGAATGTAGCAAGCCGTCAATTGTAGAAGCCGCAGAGTGTTTGAACATAAAGACGGAGGGTAATGTGAGTGAGAGAACTTATAACCAGTTTATGGACTTCATTCAAAAGTTGCTACCAGAAAAAAATACTATGGCCAGAAGTTGGGATGACACTTGTAAGATTGTTAAAAAGATAGGGTTGGGGTTCCAATTGATAGATGCGTGCATTAATGATTGCCAATTATACCGTAATACCACATAAAATGATACAAAGTGTAGTATTTGCAATCATGATAGGTATAAACCTAGAGGCAATGGTAAGAGAATGCGTAAACCAATCCCGTATAAGCAATTGCATTACCTTCCATTGATCCCCAGATTGCAGCGATTATATACTTTTAAAGGGAGGGCTATTGATATGAGATGGCATAAAAATTGTCCTCGTAAGGATGGATAACTATCACACCCATCAGATGGTGAGGCGTGGAAGCATTTCGATGAGACTTATCCGCATTTTGTCACGATCCTCGAAACGTTAGACTTTGCTTGTCATCCGATGGTTTTAATCCATTTGGTGGCTCAAGAAAGGCTTACTCGTGTTGGCCTCGTTATTGTAACTCCCTTGAATCCGCCTCCATGGTTATGCATGAATGAAGAATATATGTTTCTTACGTTGCTTGTGCTCGGTCCCAAAGGACCGGGTAAGAATATAGACATATATCTTCAACCATTGATCGAGGAGTTACAAGGTTTGTGGAATATTGGTGTTGAAACTTGGGATGCATCAACAAAGCAGAATTTTCAAATGAAGGTCGCCTTAATGTGGACAAGCTGACTTCCCCGCATATGGCTACCTTTCCGGTTGGAGTACACATGGAGAATTGTCTTGTCCTTACTGTATGGATCTTACGAAGGCATTCAAGCTTATCGCAGGGAAGAAACCATGTTTCTTTGATTGTCATCGGCAATTTTTACCCCAAAATCATCAATTCAGTAAATTCTTCGCAACATTTTACAAAGGGTAGAGTCGAGCATGATGAAGCCCCTCCCGTTTGTCGTGTGATGAGATTTTAGAAAGACTTTCACATATAGGGGAAGATAAGTGGGGTGCATCGAATGCCAATTTCAATCACCCTGGTTTTGGGGAATCTCACAACTGGAAGGAGCGTAGCACATTCTGGGACTTGCCTTATTGGAAGACAATCCTTGTTCGCCACAATCTTGACTTGATGCACATTGAAAAAATGTTTTTGATAACATATTTAATACAATTATGGATATGGCTAAGAGTAAAGATAATAAAAAGGCTCGGATGGATATGGAAAAGCTTTGCAATTGTCGAGGTTTAAACCCGACTCGGATCGTAAGGGAAAGCCTATTCAAATTTAAGGCACAATACACACTTTCACGAGAAGATAAAATGAAGGTGTTAAAGTGGGTGAAGACTTTGAGGTTACCAGATGGTTACTCTTCCAATTTGGCTAGATGTGCTAACTTAGAAACTTTAAAGATGCAAGGGATGAAGAGTCATGACTGCCATGTGTTCTTGGAAAGGCTACTTCCAATTGCCTTCCGTGACTTGTTGCTCGATGCCATATTAGCTCCCCTAGCCGAGTTGAGTGAATTCTTCAAAGTCATATGCTCTAGTGTTTTACGTGAGGAGGATCTAAAGCTTCTTGAGAAAAACATTGTTGTTACGCTTGCAAGCTTGAGAAGATTTTTCCTCCAAAGATTCTTTGATTCAATGGAACATTTACCTATTCACTTGGCATATGAAGCAAGGGTTGCAGGTCCAGTACAATATCGGTGGATGTACCCATTTGAGAGGTTTTTAAACACTTTAAAGAGGAAGGTTAAGAACAAGGCTAGAGTGGAGGGTTCAATTGTGAAAGGGTACTTGATGCGCGAAGCATCTTATTTTGTAGCTACTACCTCGATGATGAAGTTTCCACCAAGTTAACAAGTGTTGGTAGGAACAATGATGGCGGTGTGCTTCGAATAACAAAGACATTTCGTTCTCAAATATCCCGGTCGCTTTCTTGGAAACCCAATCAAAGAGAAAAAGCATATCAAATTGACGGAATCCGAATTTCATAATGCTCGCACATACGTACTCCTTAACTGTGAAGAGGTCACAAAAACATATATTCCGTAAGTTCTTATTCTTAAAACATCTTCTTGGTTCACTCATATAAATAATACATTATACTGTAAGTCATCCTAAATCTAATTTATTATAGGTTGTTCAAGCATATGTGCGGAAGGAGGACCCAAACATTAGTAGCCAATTCTTAGAGGTCAAGAAAGATGATGAATTTTATAGATGGTTTAAACGCCATGTAAGTAAGGTCTTTCACATAAATAATTTGTATCCTTAACGTCACTTTGAAAAATCTTGAATGTTGCTTTATTTCTCTTATTGATAGATCGAGGAAAATCCAAATGATGAAGTGATGTATCCCGGTATTACTCATTTGGCCGAGGGTCCAAGTCTTCTTGATGTCCAACGCTTTAATGGCTACTTTGTTAATGGATATGCCTTTCATACGGAAGATTATGGTGGAAATAGGACAACAATGAATAGTGGCGTGTTTGTAAAAGGCTCAGATGTTGACTATTATGGGAAATTGTTGGAGGTCATTCAATTAGGCTATTTGGGTGGTAAAAAGGTAGTTCTATTTAATTGCAAGTGGTTTGATCCAACAATTGGAAAAGGTATAAAACCGAATCCAATGTGTGATATTGTGGATGTCAATTCAAACTTGAAATATAGAGGTAAAGACACCTACGTGCTAGCATCCCAAGCTCACCAATGTTACTTTACTGAATACCCTTCAAGAAAACAAGGGCATGGACATTGGTGGGCTGTTTTTAAGACAAAAGCTAGAGGTAGAATTGATGTACCCTACAAAGAAAATATTCCTATGGACAGCGAAGAGTATAATGCCTTTTACCAAGAAAGTATTATGCCTGTTATTACCCCTGTTACTGATGGTGGAGCGGACCTGGATAATCCCATCCTTCACACTGGAGTTGATGACGAGGAGACATACATTAACCTCGATGAAGATTCTGAAGAGGAAGAAAGAGGTGAAGAAGAAGTAGGCGATGACGATGACGAAGAAGATAATGAAGTTGACAATGATTCAGAGGATGGCGAATATGAGTCAGATGATGAGGATGCCCTTGTGCACTGATTTGCAATGCTCACTTGCCATTTTAGCTTTAAGTAGTTGCAAGTTTGGTATGGTATAGTTATAGTTTTAAGAATGTGAATACTAAAGAGGTACCTTCAAGCTGTTTATATAAGTATTTTGTTGATTAAGTGGTTGGTTGTTTGGCTGCTTTTGCTGTCTTTGTCCAAGTGTTTGACTCGTTTAGATGCAATTTTACAAGTTGGTTTCTTCCACTGGAATCTGTTTTGTGCTAAAGTATTTAATCTGCTATTTTTCACTTGTTCCCCTTCTAATCAGATTTTCCCATCTGTGTTCAATTTTCATGCACTTTTTCAGTTTTACAAGCCTACTAAAGAGAATGTTTTTGTGGAATTTTTTTGTAAACATAAATGCATAGTTTCAATGCAGTCGAAGGAAAGTATTATTGCCAATTTTCTCACTGAATTTCTTAAGACAACTATAGCTTGGTCATTCTTGTTTTGAGCAAGTCTTTGTCCTTCCCACTATCTTAATTATCTAAGTTAGTATGCTAAGTTAGTATTACAAATTGTTAGCAATCATATCTTATTTATTTAACGTATACTCATTATATATGTTCAATTTCTTATATACTCAGTTTTACTTATATAAATATTACAATTGTACTGATATATTTTTCCCTAGATAATACTATGTCACAGTCAAATATACAAAGAGCTCTTTTTCAGGGGTTTTCACCTTCGCATTCATCAGAAAACTCAAATGGTTTAGGAAACACATTGACAACAGGAGTTGGTAACACACAAGCATCTGGAAGCTCAAATGGTAACACAGAACAACCTACTCAATCTCCTTCAGAGGCACAAAACTCTATCATCCAGGTTGTTGGCACTCAAGAAGTATGTCGTATATTACCCGAGGTCGATACTGATACCAACAAAGAAATAGCTGCACTATCGCAAATTGGATGGCAAGTGTTATCTGGTTCTTTTTTTTTTAATTATTATCAAATGTTTTTTACAAAAATACCATGAATTTTGCTCTATAATTAGGTTCATATCTCTTTGTTAGTTCCTGTCCATACATATTTGCTCTTGTTTTTTGTAATTGCTTCTCACTCTTTCTCTATTTCTCATATCTATAGCTACTTGTACAACAAACATGCACGAGAATTTTGGAGAACTGTGAAAAAGAATTGCTCTGATCAAGATCATTTTTATCCAAGGTGGTCTAGTGTCCCCGAAAGAACCAAGAAATTGTGGTTTGCTGAGTTCTTGGTAAAGCCCATAAGTAAATGTTTCTTAATTATTCTTTTTTTTTTGCTTTATATTATTGCATTAATATATGAGTATATATTTGTATGCTTTGTGAATAGCGCTTGTACTCTCATGCTGGACAAACACAACAGCAGGCTTATCAAGGATTTTGTAGCCATGGAACCAATACTTATAGGAAGAACATAAACAAGATGAAGAGAAAATGGGAGATTGAAAAAAAAAATCAAGCTGGATGCCGCCTAGCCTTTGGGAGAAGTGGGTGGAACATTGGGCAGTTGCTGAGAATGTGTCGAAATCTAAAATTGCAAAGAAAAACCGATGTGGAGGTGAAGGTGGCATAGCAAAAGCCACACATGGTGGAGGTTCTGTATCCTTCCAGCAGCATATACATAAGGAGGTAACTTTCATTGTGTTCATGTATTGAAATTGGTCTTGCTTATTTCAATATGTCAATACATATGGAGATTGCAACTTGCATTACTTATGCTCAATGTTGGTATACTCTTACGATTATTGAAATTGGTTTTGCTATTTTCAATATGTCAATACTTGGTGTTGTTAAATTTCCAGCGTAAAATACTTGAGTTCTTATTGAGTAAATGAGTCATTCCACATAGAACTATGAAGGCAATGAACAGAAATTGGTCTTGCTGCTCACATATGATGATGTATATATATATGCACATATGGATTTGTACGTGCATACATATATGTTACTGCTGTTTAGTGATCATTTGATATGCTGGTTGGCTGCTTTCTTGATGCCTTTCATGATATGATGAGTACCAAATGAATGCCCATTTTTGTTCTTGATCAAGAACTAAAATGGACATTTCATGATATGATGAGTATGGGAAAGGGGATTTGATGGAACATGCTTGTAAGTACTGTGGGGTGCAGAATCCTGCTTGTGTTGTGAGGTGTAATGTACCATCTTGTCGTAAATGGTTCCTCAGTAATTCGAGGGGAAACACTTGGCTCTCACATTGTTAATCACCTCGTAAGCACAAGCAAAGTTTTTCTTTTTTAATCGTAGTTTTTATATTTTTTATCCCTTGCCGTTTTTTTTTCCCATTTTTCGTGGTTAATTATAATGCAGTTAGCAAATTGCCAATTGTGAAGACTTTAGGTTATATGGTGAACTTCGTTTTGATGACTGCAGTTAGAATACGAATTTGGTTGATTTTGTAGTAGTTTGTCTTTGTTTGAACTTTTAAATGTCATTGAACATGGACTATTGAAGGTAGATCATTATATTGCCTTGTTGGGATTTGCTTACCATGGATTCTCTGATATTTAAACATTACTTTTTGAAATTGGATTTGCAAGTTTAATAAAAATGTTGGGATTTGCTTACCATGGATTCTCTGTAGCCTACTTAAATTTAATATGTAGTTCTAGTAGTTTTGGCAAATATGATAGACTTCTTTAAGCATCATTTACACATTAAGGTTTTAATCATTTATCATTTGATAGGCTAAACTTTTTATGTTTTTGTTGTTTATAAGTTAACAGCTGCATTTATCATTTGTTGTTTAAAAATGTTGGGATTTGCTTACCATGGATTCTCTGTAGCCTACTTAAATTCAACAAAACAACTTCAAAGAAAATAACTTCAAGAAACTAAGGCAACATGCTATCGCCAGTGAGGCCGGCGCCTCATACATTTCCAGCGGCCGCCACCGGCACCCTATGTTGCCGAATTTTGTCAAGCCGTTTTTGTCAAGCCGTTTTTGTTTTGTTGTTCCTTCCAATATATTATACAACCTTGCTAGGAAATCTATATCCACAACAACACCCACTCAATACACCTGATGATAATTTGTTATTTCATATGCATTATATGATACTTAAGAAAGTTAAGTCGATGATTTTGACTTGTTGTTTCTTATTGCTTTCTGTTGGCTGAACCTAGAAACAAAAAAGACCCGGTGAGGATATACATGTTCTAGAAGAGATCATCAAATATAATGGAAAAAAGTCTCGCGATGGATCTCTCCAAAAGGACGAGAATGGAAATCCGATTTTTGCCAACAAACAACTCACGGAAGCTCTTGTAAGTTCATTTATTGTTTTAGTCAAATATTTTTTCACTACGACCTTTTTTATAGTTAGTATGAAATATTTAATGGATTTAGGAGCAATATAAAGTTGATGTTCAACCTGTGAGTGAAGAAGGTGAAAGAGTAGTGGAGTTGTTGCGGTAGATGTCACCAGCATTCCATTTCAAGGCGATAAGTGGATTGAGAGTGTTGGGGGTGTGAAAAAAGGCCGTGTTTTGGGTGTCGGAATAGCAAGGACCTTTTTGGCAGTAACAGGGTCTTCAGCTTCCAGCGTGTCTAGCACGGCTGCTCCATCTATAAGTCCAGAGGCTCAAATGATGATTGATGAGGCTCACCGTGCTGCAGAAGAGGCTCGTAAAGGCTATGAGGAAATACGAGAAAGATTGAATGCAATGGAGGAATTCATGAGGTCAAAACTTGGTTCTTAAATTCGTCTAGTTTTATATTTTGGGCTGGTACAACATTATGACTTAAACTTTCTTTTTGTCATTACCTAGCTACTTCCATGTCTGTTTTTATTTAGCAAACAACTATATGATGTGCTTTTGTAAAACAAGTATAACTTTATATGCATGTTATTATTTTGTTTCAAGTTGTGTTATTATCATTCGCCGTCTCTAAATGAAGATTAGCAATCTATTCAAATTAGAATTAAAAAAAACGTGCCTCTAATTTGGAGACAGATATGTTAATATCTGTCTCTAATTTAGAGACGTACGTATCCGTCTCTGAATTAGAGATGGGCGTATCCGTCTCTGAATCAGAGACGGGCTTATCCGTCGCTGAATCAGAGACGGGCGTATCTGTCGCTGAATCAGAGACGGGCGTATCCGTCGCTGAATCAGAGACGGGCGTATCCGTAGCTGAATCAGAGACGGGCGTATCCGTAGCTGAATCAGAGACGGGCGTATCCGTCGCTGAATCAGAGACGGGCTTATCCGTCGCTGAATTAGAGACAGGCGTATCCGTCGCTGATTTAGAGACGAGCTTATCTGTCGCTGATTTAGAGACGAGCGTATCCGTCGCTGATTTAGAGACAGACGTATCCGTCGCTGATTTAGAGACGGACATGTCCGTCTCTAAAACAGCTACAAAATAGCGACGCCCAATTTAGCGACAAACCTGCACCCACGGAATAGCTACGGAATAAATCCGTAGCTAAACACGATTTAGCTACGGAATCTTCATTTTAGCTACGGAATAAACGCGATCGCTCCATTTGTCCAGAGACTTAGAGCGGTCGCGCGGTCCATACCGCGCGATCGCTTCCCTCGGATATGTCAGAAATTCCGAATTTGCTTGTTTAATAGCCTAATTTAGACATTCCAAACTTAGATAATACCAAACTCAACAAATCTCCACCTTAACATCTAACCTACAAATTATAACCGAAACTCCCACTCTTCATCAGATGCTATCTAATAGCTACGAACATTCAGCAAGTCCAAGCAATGTTGAAACTTGCTAGTTGTAACGTACTTCGTGAACATTTCAGTAGTATTGTCCGCAATACCCACTAGGGGTGTTCAAGGTCCATATTGATCCGATTTTTATCAAAATTTTAGAAAATCAGGATCGTACCAATGCTTCGATTCTGTACAAATTTAGTACCAAGACTAAACAATTACATTATAGGACCGGTGCTATTGGTCTGATTTTAATGGTTCGGTTTCGGTCCGGTTCTGTGGGTTTTACAAATTACAATATATTATAATTTTTTACAATAACAAAATTTTA
The DNA here is from genome assembly GCA_022495995.1 of Adenophora triphylla var. japonica. NCBI lineage: Eukaryota > Viridiplantae > Streptophyta > Magnoliopsida > Asterales > Campanulaceae > Adenophora > Adenophora triphylla. Next base: position 70,268 of record JAFEMH010003185.1, on the reverse strand, counting down.
CCCCAGTTACATCAACAAAAAATTGTCACAAATATTTAATATTCAAACCACAACATATACACCATTAAACATTACTTGTTCATCTACAAACTTAACTATAACATAGAAAAAAAAAAATTAAAACTAGTAGAGAAAAGATAAGAGCAGAGGAGAAGAGCGTTGAGAGAGAGGATGGAGTGAAACGGCGCTATTGAAATAAATATTGAGATAGGGTTTGATGTAGTAGATGCTTGAAGCGACGCCGACTAACTAGGTAAGAAACGGTCAGGTTACGGTACAGGACCGTATATATTTTTTTTAAAATCAGAATCAGATCAAATAATCGGTTTCATAAAAATTTGGAACTAGGAACAAACCAATACTATTGGTTCGGTTTGGTCCGATTTTTACTGGTCTGATTCGGTTCTATCGTTTCGGTCCGGTTACACAAATTTTTTGCACAGCCCTGGTACCCACTTTCTTCACCTTGATACGCTTCTCACTCGTCAGAAAATGATATCTCACATCTATGTGTTTGGTCCTCTCGTGGTGAACTTGATCCTTGGCCAAACAGGTTGCACTCAAAATGTCACAAAATATTATAGCCTGATCCTGATGTAACCCAAGGTCGTTGATCAAACTTTTTAGCCATATCCCCTCTTTAGCAGCTTCTATCAATGACATGTACTCTGCCTCCGTAGTAGACAATGTCACCGTAAATTTTAGAGTAGCCTTCCAACTGACAAATGACCCACCAAGAGTGAACACATACCCGTCATAGATCTCCTTGTGTCAACATCACCAGAGTAGTCTGAATCACAATAATCCTCAACCGCACATTCTCTATCACCTCCATAAATGAGCCAAATATATGATGTACCCATAAGGTACCTGAAGATCCTTTTCAATGCCTGCCAATGTTCCTTACCAGGATTCCCCATGATCCTGCTAACAACACTAACATCATGAGCAAGATCTGGCGTAGTGCAAACCATAGCATACATCAAACTACCAACTACACTAGCATAGGGTACTCGAGTCATGTACTCTTTCTCCTCATCCGACTTCGGTGCAAAAGCAACAGACAGACGTGCAACACTTGGAGAATCTAAAGGCTTTGCTGTAGACTTATCAAACCTTTATAAAACTTTCTTGATGTAACCTTTCTGGGATAAGAACAATTTTTGTTGTCTTCTATCCCTATAGATCTCCATACCCAGAATTTTCTTTGCCGCACCCATATCATTCATCTCGATCTCAACAGACAGTAGACCCTTCAACTTATAAATATCTGACTTTTTGACAGATGCTATCAACATATCGTCAACATAAAGAACCAGATAGATAATCGAACCATCCACTAACTTGTTGTGATACATACAACAGTCATACGCGCTACTCGTGTAACCAATCTCTGTCATATAGCTGTCAAACTGTTTGTACCATTGCCTAAGCGATTGCTTGAGCCCATACAAGGACTTATTCAATTTACACACATAGTCTCTTTTTTTTTCGGAACCTGAAACCCATCTGATTGTGTCATATAAATCTCCTCCTCCAACTCTCCATGTAGAAGAGCTGTTTTCACATCTAGCTGCTCGAGCTCCAAATCCTGATGTGATCGAAAAATGAGAGAGAGACTGCATACAAGAAAGGATTTTTTTTAGGAGGGGGACATCGACGGAAAGGGAGCAGTCAGACGGTCGGAGGTGAAGAAGGCGTGGCCGGCGGAGGTGGGGAGAAAAGGGTGACCGGAGTTAACATGGGAAAGGTAGAGAGAGAGAGAGAGAGAGAGAGAGAAGGGTGGGTGTGTTCTGGGAGGGGTGGGGTTTATTTAGGGTTATAGGGACTATCGGTTAGTTATTTTGTGGTGTGACACAGGAAGGTAATTAAACAGGAAGGTAATTAAATATGATATTTTGTTGTCTTAGGATTTAGGATGTACTTTAGGTTATAATTGTAGATTAGGTTATAATAAAAGACTAGGACGTAATTTTTATTTTATTTTTTTTGGAAATTCATTTTGGGGTGGAGTTGTTTTTTTTTTTTTTTCAAACATTGAGGTTAAGCTTCCCAAGAAATCCATTTCATAGTTATTTAGGAATTATTGAGCATAATTTGTGAAGACAGGTCGTAAAGAATGGTAGCAGTGAGATTAAGAAAATTATGTCAAATAAGAAAGAGAATCTTTTTTACTGATGATGGCAAAACAATAAGAACCTTGCCTAGAATTTCATTCGGTGGAATGCATATTCAACACAGGCTCGATTTTCAGGGTGTGCAAGAAATCTAATTGCATAAGTTTCATAATTTAATTTTATGGGGCCTCATATTTTTCTCAATTTCTAAAATCTAGCCAAAAAATGCTAGTACTAAAAATATAAATTGGAATTTGATACTACGGCAAATATTGTTACTGCCTTGATTGGATAACTTTAATTATATACCTGAGGTGCCAGGATCAAATCCCCACAGAGGCGTTCATATATTTTTTTTCTTTTACTATGTATGGTATTTTTTATATTAAGGGCTCTATATTCAATTTAGCTTTACTATGTATTGTATTTTTTTATATATATATTAAGGGTCCTATATTTAATTTAGCACAAGAACTCTATAATTATTGAGACGGCCTGATTCAAGCCCACCCAAAATGTACATCTTTCTGGCAAACTTACACTCCCTGTCCCAAGAAAATAGTCCACCAACACGAGTCCTACGGCCAACAATATGGTCATCTTTCTCTAAGAAAAAATCATATTTCCTTTTTTGTTGTTTTATAAAGAATCTCATTTCCAAGGAGTGGCTCAGGGCTATACTCACACCACACAATATGTGAGGTATCAGGTTCGATCCCTTTCCATGTTTTCTAGGACACCATAAGGGGGCAAGTGGGAACCCCTATTGATCCTCTTATAGAAAAAAAAAAAAAAAAAAAAGAAGTTAAATTTGTCAAGGTAGACTAGTGTTTTGGGTCAGGAGGGTGTACATTAAAAGGATTTGGGGCCTATGATCCCTTTTGGTGTTACATAAATCCAAATGAAGAGCACAGCCAGTGAGCCAAGGCTCCCCTTCTATGAAGTCAGGTCTGTAATTAAGCAAAGTGGAGAAGTTTGCATGCTACTGTTGGCATTTATGATTTAGTCTCAAATTTTCCGTAATATAGTATCACCATATTTCTTATCTAGGTGAAATACACACATTTAATGTACAAAATACTATACAAAATACTATACAAACAAGATGACAAATCCATTGCAGTTGCACCTCACAAGTTAGAGAAATTGTAGTTGATCAAGAACACGATGTTGTCATTAAAAGCTGCAGCATTTGAGAATTGAGATGTAGAGCGGCTAGATGGCATGGATTACAGCTTGAGAGTCAGATCAATTGAAAGTGGATTTGATGTCTGAGAGGACAATTGTTGATCCTGCATGTAAAAGCTTCCGGGCCACTTGAAACCCATTGCCTCCTCCAAGCCATTAGGCACCCACATGATTCCAAACCCTGTATGAGTACCATCCCTGCTTGGTTTGTGAACAAGTGAGTGAGCCTTGACACCAAGTGATCTGTTGATGAATCTTCTAGCTGCGTCTCTTTCCCTCTTGTGAGCATTCTGGTGACCCCCAAGTGCCTGTGAATTGTAGAACTTCCTTTTGCAGAAGTTACAAGTAAAAACCTTGCTGGAGCTGGAATCTCCAGTTGTTACCAATAAATTTCCTCCTAGGCTTAAACTCAACCACTCCCGTTGACCAACAGCCGCAGTTTCTTGATATCTGTCTTCCCTGGTATTCATTTGGTTCATCTCCACTGCCTTTTTTCTTTTCTTTTCTTTTCTTTCCTCTCTTTTTTTTTTTTTAAAGGTTGTGTGAAGAAAGAAAGAAAGGGAGGGATAGATCAAGGAGGAAAAGAATATATTAAAGCAAGAGAGAACAACTTGATAGAATAAATAAATTAGACTTCCTTTTAAAAGTATCTCATTTATCAAATTGTCCCCACAAAGTGATGGTGTTTGTGCCTTTTCCATTTTTCTCATCAAACGCACTTTACTTTAAATGGTTTAGTAACTAAAAATGTACATTTTGACATCCAGTGGCAATTCCAATAGTAGTCATATCAAAATCTCCGCAATTTATTTCTACTGCCTGCCACTTATCTCAGCTGTTGTTGCTTGTAACAGGTCAAGGGCCAAGACATAGTATTAGCCTATTAACAAGTAAATGATTTTCCTGATTTTTTTTATTGTTAACACGAATATACTTTGACCAATAATTTTAGATTTAATTAATTTCCTAATGAACATCTAAAAAATAGTATTTACAATGGTGTATTAATAACAAGTTTTAAATTTTCATTAATAATTGAACAACCCTAAATTTATTGCTCAAATTATCTTTGTGTTAATAGCGAAAAAAGTGAAAATATCATTTCGCTTGGAGTACTAAGAAAGCTGAGCTGCTTTTGAAGTGGAACTTATCGATTCATCAAGCAGGTTTGATTTAATATTTCTCATCCTTATTCTTTCCAAACTTAGTATTGGTGTAAAGACTTATCTACCCTTTTCTCGAAATCAATGCCATTGCCAACCATTAATTATCAACATTAGTTGGTCCTTTACGGCAGGCATGTTCTTGTGGTCATATGCAATTTCTTTATTGTCAGTGAGGTATGAAACAAAGTAATATGGATCCCACCAGTGAAGATGTGTTCCCTCTATAGGGTAAAGAGTGAATGACAAGCTTTCACACAGAATTTATACTCCCTCCTTCAAAAATGAATTTCCAAAATCTTTTCAAATTTACTTTTATTTTAATTGATTGATCAATAACAAATTTGAAAAGATATTAAATACTCCCTCCGTCCCATAACAAGCGACACACTTTGCCATTTTGAGCGTCCCACTGATAAGTCACACTTCCTAAAATGGAAAAGAATCTTTACTATTTCCTCCACTCATTCTCTCTCCTACATTATTATAATACTCGCAACACCATTATAATTTACTATTCTCTCCACTCATTCTCTCTCCTACTCAACTATCTACACTCACAACACATCAACCTTTTCACTTTTTCCTTAATTCCCGTGCGGAACAGTAACTGCGTCGCTTGTTATGAGACGGAGGGAGTATTCATTTTGGGACGTAGGGAGAGTATTTGCTTTGCGAGTGTTGGCAATTGTTTTGTATTTATATTATGTGGTCAGAAACATTCCTGAGTCATACCTATGATTTTTAGTGAATGGTAGGGACGAAGAAGTTCGTCAATAATTTTAGGACAAATTACAAATAAGGGTCTGAAATTTGGGGGGCATTCGCAAAAAGGAGCCTGATGTTTCAAATTTGGCGATTAAGGTTTTGAAGTTAGCAAATAAGGGTTCTTGCACGGAAATGTTAGAATTTTCAGTTAAGTCAAAACGTGCCAAGCAAATGCAACTTAATTTGAAATTGATATATTTAATTAAGGGGTAAAATGAAATTTCAAAACTTCGAAGGCTAAAAGTATAAAATATTTCCCCATTTATCAACATAGAAAAGAACTAAGCCCTTCTCTTTCTTCTCTTTGTTCTCTGGAAGAGAAAAGTACCTTTTTAATCCCTTAACTGGTTAAGTTTTACAATTTCATCCTTAATTTATTTTTACCTTTTCATCGTTAACCTATCGTGTTTTGGAGTAGATCATCATTCCGTCCATCCAAAATTTCGTTAAATCCATCCAAAATTCCGTCCATCCAAAATTTCGTTACATTCTCTTACAAGGAGTAGGTCATATCCAACTTTACACTAAAGCCAACTGAAAAATTATCGTGTTATTTTAAATCTTCATAATAAAATTGGAAGAAATAAGAAGTTCCAGTAAATTGATTTGCGATAGATAATAGTATTACATAACTTTATAGAGATGGAATCAAATCTCAGCTCAGCTGATTGGATAGTTGTGTATTCATAGACCCCAAATCCATATGTGAAGTGGACACCGTAACTTTTTTTTTTTTTTTGTACATAAAATGGTAGTGAGTTACCACTCCAAGCCGGGTACACAAGGGCAGCAAAACTCTCCCAACAAAGCTTTAACACTACTTCATTCTAGCCGGGTAGGAGGCAAAACTCTCCCAACAAAGTTTTAACACTACTTCATTCTCAGGACACGAACTCGAGACCTCCGGTAAAGTTAGAACACCCCCTTACATGGTGATGTGCTTGTTGGTGTACCAATGAAGGAAAAGGAAAAGTTTCACAAAAAAAAAGAAAAAGAAAAAGACAAGGATGTTGAGTGTGTGAAAGGAAAATAAATAGTAGTGACCTTTCACGATTCGCAGCTTCTCACAACACTATGTAGACCCTTACTAGTCTAGTCGAGTATCGAGACAAAGAGATTAAGTTGGCAGAATCTTCTATGATATAATTTAAAAGTTGATGAGCAGTCTATTTGGCTGGTTGTACAAGTACTAAATTATTTGGAATTCAACAGCAACATCCTTCCCTCCCATAAGGCTTGTTATCAGACTCATAGGGTGATACTTCTCCTAATAACTCAAAGGAGGCACGACACTTAGGCCAGAGCTAAAGCAAAAATACCAAAATGCTATTGCAAATACTCCCTCCGTCCCAAAATCCCAAAATGATCTTTCCACTTTGTTGTTACTACGAAGATATTTTGAGCAATAAATTTAGGATTTTTTAATTATGCTAATGAGATCGTAAATTTGTTATTGATGCACCATTATAAATACTATCAATAACAATTTTTTAAAATAATTAAAATAACATAATATAATTGCTCAAAATATCTTTGTATTAACAAAAAAAGTAGGAAGATCATTTCCGGAAGGAGTAACAACTCAAGCACTTAGGTTAAGGTGCTGTCATTCAAGCAGGGACCTCCGTTTCCTTGGTATTTTCTATCATGGAATAACGACTAGATAAAAGCAGAAATTCTTGCTTCTATAGCAAGTCTCTGTTGAAAGATTACCCCTACTCCGTTAAGTTAGCAACATGACAAGATGACCTCTCCACTCTTGCTTATTTCCTGCTGCTCTTATTTTTTTGTCCAACTAAACAACACTTGTCAGTTCAATTCTATTCACAATGATACTTTCTCTTTCCTAGGAGTAATCAATTAGCAAGTAGACTAACCAGCAACCAAGTTGTCCGAGAATAAATATGAATACTATGTGACCGACACAAAAAATAGAAGTAATATCCCTAGCACATAATCTGAGAATAAAAGGAAATGGAACCTGAGAGCTGACATTCCTCCAATGATCTTGCCGTAAACATGAATCATGCTGGCTCAGATCATAAGCAATAGAAGCATTACAAATATGATCTCCATATGGATTTCAATGATTAATAATAAGCATAGTCATGAAAGCACCTACAGGTATACCTACCATTAGGTCATTCAGGTCTCTTTCCAGAGAGAAGTATAAGCAAAAATAGGGCCTACTATAATTCAAAAAATACAAACTTCTCTCCAGGAAACTAGTTGCATTCCCTTACCAAAATATTGTTGCATTTTCTATGCTAACCAACTTCGTGTTCAAGTACCTGCATCCAAATACAAATGTTGAACCTACATCAGTTTATGACAAAAGAATGAAAATGTCTTTGAAATATAAGCTTGCAGAAGAGGAGTTGTACAAGTAACAAATACTTAAATGTATATTTAAAGAGATCTAATCATCTGTGCAAGAAATGCTCATTGTTATATACTACTCCCTCCGTCCCAGACTAAGAGTCCTAACTTTTTTGTTGTTTACTTAAAATTATCAAAGTACCTTCGTGCTAACAACAAAAAGTAGGACTCTTAGTCTGGGACAGAGGCAGTAAAAGATATGCTTAAAATGTAGAAATAGCATCTTCATTCTTGATAAGTGGAGTAAAGAGGATTATGCTGTTGTAGCTGATAAAAAGGCAAAAATATAACAATTAGACCCCGAACACATGATGAAAAAAGTAACATAACCTTAACAAACATCATTTTTCAAGTACCAAGCTACTGTTCTTTAATCAATACCAACAGATCTTTGTTTCAGCAGTGACAATGTTTCAAAAATTTCACAGTAGGGTTGAATTCTTGAAACATTGGCCTCGAGAGAAAAAATAAGGATACCTAAGCATGTCATTTACCAGATACCGATACAATTTCCCCTTGTTTTATGTTATCAAATTCAGTGATTGAGCAAAGATGTTCAATGAGATTTCAAACTCAATAAGGAATCAAGATGATAATGGAAATCATCGTCACATGCCAGGAGAGCCAACAGCTTGCATACAAAAGTGGACGGCCATATGACTTGTAGTGTCCCAAATAGTGAACAATCTAGAAAAAGCGATGAGAAGGGGCTGTCAAACAAATTTTCAAGTATAGTGCTGATATTTGTTATAGAGAGAGGAGGGGGAGGGGGAAGAGCCAAAGGCAAGGAGGGCCAACGACTTGCATACAAAAGTTGATGACCATATGACCTGTAAGTGTCCAAATAGTGAAATTCATTATTCAAGTTCCAACATCTAAAAAAATCAATGAGAAGGGGATATTAAACAAGTTATGAAGTACAGTGCTGATAGTTGTCAGAGAAAAAGAGGAAGAGGGAAGATGATCTTGAGCTTGAAAAGTAAACATTGCAATTACAATGGCAGTTTGATGTATAAAGGAATATAAAGACAGTTTTTAATTGAAGACAAAAAACTAAACAATCGATTATTTTTCCAATGAAAAATTTCCAGCTTTTAAGTCCACGGCAAGAGATTGGTTAAACATGTGTCTTTTTATTGTGCATTAACAAGAAAGTTGAAAGATCAAGTGCAGAACCAGTTTCGGATCATGAAAACTCTTTAGAAAAGAAAACAATAGAAACATACTCCCTCCGTCCCACAACAAGTGACACACTTTGCCATTTTGGGTGTCCCACTAATAAGTCACACTTCCTAAAATGGCAAAGAATCTTTACTATTCTCTCCACTCATTCTCTCTCCTACATTATTTTAATACTCACAACACCATTATAATTTACTATTCTCTCCACTCATTCTCTCTCCTACTCAACTATCTACACTCACAACACATCAACCTTTTCACTTTTTCCTTAATTCCTGTGCGAAACAGTAACTGTGTCACTTGTTGTGGGACGGAGGGAGTATTGGTTAAGGAACAAATGAAGGACATCGAACCACAGACCAGTCTTTACAGTTCAGTACTTGAGGATTATAAGCTAATTCCGCTGGGTGTTGATATTTGTGAAAAATATGAGAAACTGACGCCTTAAACATTTTGTAAGCGATCACTAAGATGTAATTATAGTAGTTTTAAAGAGAGAGAATATAATTTTGTTGCACAACAAGCTAGTCCATAATGTGGTCTATGAAACTTACAATCATCTTTAAATTATTTTCTGATTTCAGACTCAAATACTGATATAATCAGACTCAAATACTGATATAACTAGTCAATCCAAAGTTCACACGAGATGTAATTATAGTAGTTTTAAAGAGAGAGAATATAATTTTGTTGCACAACAAGCTAGTCCATAATGTGGTCTATGAAACTTACAATCATCTTTAAATTATTTTTCTGATTTCAGACTCAAATACTGATATAACTAGTCAATCCAAAGTTCACACGAGAGAGAGAGAGAGAGATATATCTAGTCAATCTAAAGTTCACACGAGAGAGAGAGAGAGAGAGAGAGAGAGAGAGAGAGATGTAATTATAGTAGTTTTAAAGAGAGAGAATATAATTTTGTTGCACAACAAGCTAGTCCATAATGTGGTCTATGAAACTTACAATCATCTTTAAATTATTTTTCTGATTTCAGACTCAAATACTGATATAACTAGTCAATCCAAAGTTCACACGAGAGAGAGAGAGAGAGAGAGAGAGAGAGAGAGAGAGATATCTAGTCAATCTAAAGTTCACACGAGAGAGAGAGAGAGAGAGAGAGAGAGAGAGAGAGAGAGAGAGAGAGAGAGCAGGCAAAAAGCTTGTAAAGAACCTATAGCCAGATTTTGATTTTTCTTTTTCCTTTTATTTAGGAAGGAGAGGTAGAGAGAGAGAGAGAGAGTTGCCTTTAAACCACATTCAGAGCAGGCAAAAAGCTTGTAAAGACCCTATAGCCAGATTTTGTTTTTTCTTTTTCCTTTTATTTTGGAAGGAGAGAGAGAGAGAGAGTTGCCTTTAAACCACATTCAGAGCAGGTAAAAAGCTTGTAAAGACCCTATAGCCAGATTTTGATTTTTCTTTTTCCTTTTATTTTGGAAGGAGAGAGAGAGAGGAGGTTGGGGTGCTGAGGAGGAGATAAAGCAATCTCATGCATACACTCGAAGATGACTGGAAAAAAGTAGGGCAGGAATATGCCGGAAATACTTGTCAATCAATTTAATCCCCTATTTTTGTGTGCATGCATATCTACACATACTCATAAACTATGTATACAACAACAACAAAGCCCTAGTCCCAAAATAATTTGGCGACGGCTAACATAAATCCCTCATGTCATCATGAAAGAAAAAAATGTAAAAAAAAAATAAAATAAAATAGTGATAATAAAGAGTAACTATATAATAGAAGAAAAAAACATCAACCCCCTTCGCCCACATGAATTTTTGCCCTCCACTCCAGCCTTTTCAACACCATATTTTCATCCAATCCAAGTAAACTCATATCGCTTTCAATCACCCTAATCCAAGTTTGAGAGAGAGAGAGAGAGAGAGAGAGAGAGAGAGATGTAATTATAGTAGTTTTAAAGAGAGAGAATATAATTTTGTTGCACAACAAGCTAGTCCATAATGTGGTCTATGAAACTTACAATCATCTTTAAATTATTTTTCTGATTTCAGACTCAAATACTGATATAACTAGTCAATCCAAAGTTCACACGAGAGAGAGAGAGAGAGATATATCTAGTCAATCTAAAGTTCACACGAGAGAGAGAGAGAGAGAGAGAGAGAGAGAGAGAGAGAGAGAGAGAGAGAGAGAGAGAGAGAGAGAGAGAGAGAGAGAGAGAGAGAGAGAGAGAGAGAGCAGGCAAAAAGCTTGTAAAGACCCTATAGCCAGATTTTGATTTTTCTTTTTCCTTTTATTTTGGGAGAGAGAGAGAGAGAGAGAGAGAGAGAGAGAGAGAGTTGCCTTTAAACCACATTCAGAAAGGTGCAAAAAGCTCAGAAAGACCCTATAGCCGATTTTGATTTTTCTTTTTCCTTTTATTTTCGAAGGAGAGAGAGAGAGAGAGAGAGTTGCCTTTAAACCACATTCAGAAAGGTGCAAAAAGCTTGTAAAGACCCTATAGCCAGATTTTGATTTTTCTTTTTCCTTTTATTTTGGAAGGAGAGAGAGAGAGGAGGTTGGGGTGCTGAGGAGGAGATAAAGCAATCTCATGCATACACTCGAAGGTGACTCGGAAAAAGTAGGGCAGAATATGCCTAACTACTTGTCAATCAATTTAATCCCCTATTTTTGTGTGCATGCATGTCTACACATACTCATAAACTATGTATACAACAACAACAAAGCCCTAGTCCCAAAATAATTTGGCGACGGCTAACATAAATCCCTCATGTCATCATGAAAGAAAAAAATGTAAAAAAATAAATAAAATAAAATAGTGATAATAAAGAGTAACAATATAATAGAAGAAAAAAACATCAACCCCCTTCGCTCATTTACGAATTTTTTTGCCCTCCACTCCAGCCTTTTCAACACCATATTTTCATCCAATCCAAGTAAACTCATATCGTTTTCAATCACCCTAATCCAAGTTTGAGAGAGAGAGAGATGTAATTATAGTAGTTTTAAAGAGAATATAATTTTGTTGCACAACAAGCTAGTCCATAATGTGGTCTATGAAACTTACAATCATCTTTAAATTATTTTTCTGATTTCAGACTCAAATACTGATATAACTAGTCAATCCAAAGTTCACACGAGAGAGAGAGAGAGATATATATCTAGTCAATCTAAAGTTCACACGAGAGAGAGAGAGAGAGAGAGATGTAATTATAGTAGTTTTAAAGAGAGAGAATATAATTTTGTTGCACAACAAGCTAGTCCATAATGTGGTCTATGAAACTTACAATCATCTTTAAATTATTTTTCTGATTTCAGACTCAAATACTGATATAACTAGTCAATCCAAAGTTCACACGAGAGAGAGAGAGAGAGAGAGAGATATCTAGTCAATCTAAAGTTCACACGAGAGAGAGAGAGAGAGAGAGAGAGAGAGAGAGAGAGCGCAGGCAAAAAGCTTGTAAAGACCCTATAGCCAGATTTTGATTTTTCTTTTTCCTTTTATTTTGGAAGGAGAGAGAGAGAGAGAGAGAGTTGCCTTTAAACCACATTCAGAGCAGGCAAAAAGCTTGTAAAGACCCTATAGCCAGATTTTGATTTTTCTTTTTCCTTTTATTTTGGAAGGAGAGAGAGAGAGACAGAGAGAGAGAGAGAGAGAGAGAGAGAGAGTTGCCTTTAAACCACATTCAGAGCAGGCAAAAAGCTTGTAAAGACCCTATAGCCAGATTTTGATTTTTCTTTTTCCTTTTATTTTGGAAGGAGAGAGAGAGAGGAGGTTGGGGTGCTGAGGAGGAGATAAAGCAATCTCATGCATACACTCGAAGGTGACTGGAAAAAAGTAGGGCAGGAATATGCAGGAAATACTTGTCAATCAATTTAATCCCCTATTTTTGTGTGCATGCATGTCTACACATACTCATAAACTATGTATACAACAACAACAAAGCCCTAATCCCAAAATAATTTGGGGACGGCTAACATAAATCCCTCATGTCATCATGAAAGAAAAAAATGTAAAAAAAAAAAAAAGAATAAAATAAAATAGTGATAATAAAGAGTAACTATATAATAGAAGAAAAAAACATCAACCCCCTTCGCCCACATGAATTTTTGCCCTCCACTCCAGCCTTTTCAACACCATATTTTCATCCAATCCAAGTAAACTCATATCGTTTTCAATCACCCTAATCCAAGTTTGCTTGGTTCTTCCCCTACCTCCGGCCATTTTATCACTTCTCCACTCTTCATGCCTCCTAACCACCGATGTATCACTCGATCTCCGTCTTACTTGACCAAACCACCTTAGACGATCATCCCTCATTTTATCCTTAGTGGCGAAACTCCTACTTTACCGTTAATCACCTCATTTCTCAATCGATCATTCTTTATATACCCACACATCCATCGTACCATACGCATCTTCGCAACATTCATCTTTTGAAAGTGACATTGTTTCATGGCCCAACATTAAGGGCCATAAAGCGGTGTCGATCTAACTGACATACAGTAAATTTTTCTTTTAATCTATGGGGCATGCCGGGATCACATAGAAACCCTGTGGCACTCTTCCACTTCAACCAATCTGCTTTAATCCTATTAGTCACATCTCCATCTAATTCTCCATCATTTTGGATTATAGCTCCAAGATAGCAAAAAAACTCAGAAGTTTGGACAATCTTTCCATTGAATGTGATCACCCCTGGCTCCCTACTTCCAACTCTGCTAAACGTACACTCCAAGTATTCAGTATTGCTTCTGCTTAGTCTAAAACCTCGAGATTTCAAAGAATGTCTCCACAACTCCAATTTACTTTCACCACCCTTTTTTGTCTCATCATTCAGCACAATATCATCTGCGAATAACATACACCGTAGTATATCATCTTGGATTGGACCCGTACGGATTCCCCTAGCTTGAAAAATTTAGCTTCCCGCTCCTCAAAAGCCCACAGGAACGGCCACTCCCGCCTGGGCTCCTGGGGGGGAAGATTCTATTCTTCATTCACGGGGGCAGATGGCAACAAAGCCATCATTGTGGGGATTGACCTCGTCAATTCATCCATTATCATAGCAAATAGGAAGGGACCAAGTGCAGAACCTTGATTCACTTCAATAGTAATAGGGAACTCTTCTATCTTCCTAATAAGAAAGCATAAAACAGAACTTGCCAGATGAGTTAAAATGTGAAGGACATGCATATCGGGGAAAAAAAACTTGCAACTATATAAGTACTCAAGATGATTACATGGGTACTCAATCACAAATCCACAAACAAGAAACCTAGTTGTGGAGATTTTATTTTCTTTTGTTTGGGCCAATCCATATCCATGCTTGTCAGTCTGGCCTTTCTAGGGTTGGATTTCTACTTATGGCAAAATGAAAATATATATGGAAAAAGTTTAAATAAGAATTTTGCGAACCATTTGACACCCGGATTAATCACCAAATGCATTAAAATTTTGAACCCCTCTCCCCACTCCAACCCCATGCACTGGTTTTGGGTCTCCCCATGGCATATATTTTTCCTGAATTAACAACCTAGGTAACATTTCCACATAACTCTTATAGCAAAAAGATTATTACTCTTCCGGTAGGGTAGGCCACAAATTTTGAGTGTCTTTTGCGTCAACAAAATTCCATATAAGAGCCACCAATAAGAAAGCTTCCCCTCCATGCAACTCAACAAAGCCATGTTTCAACTACATGGAATCAAGCATGCCTCGTCTTTCTGCCATGTCATTTTTCCTTTTTGTTTATGTATTACTTTGTTTATGAATTCAATAGCATTACTTGGTCCATGAAGCTATATCATACATGTTATCTCCAACTGATGTTGCCTTCTTTTCCCAGCCCAACAAACCATCTTTGAAATGTCAATTTTTACTTTATTGGAGTTTTAAACCTCATCAACAAACCAAAATGGAAAAATATCAGACTAATACGTAACACAAAGTCTTAAATTCACTAGTGGGGTTTATAGTGTCTCACAGCAAATATGATATGATGCTTCATGATCAAAAGCAGATATTAATTAGGACAGCTAAAACAAACAATCTTCATTAACAGATGAACGAAGACTTCGAACTTCTATAACATAAAGTAATGTAGCGAATGTGGTCCACTAAACCGTGCCTTCAAAGGCCATTTAGTAGAGAGAGAAAGAACAACTAACATGCACGGATCCAGGATAAAATTGTACACGAATTAATAAAACAACTTGGAACACTCAGGTAGTAAACAACGCCTCTTACCACTATACTACAAGAACAGTACTTGGGTCAGCCACTGCACGCACGTAATTATATAGATTACAACATGAAAAATTGATTCAGTAACTAATGCAAGTAAAATATATTACACTGCACGCACGTAATTATATAGATTACAACACGAAAAATTGATTCAGTAACTAATGCAAGTAAAATATATTACTGAAACAACTATAACATTTTCAATCAGCAACTACCTTTTCAAAGGAAACATATTTCAAATCAAATTAATGTTGTTGAGCTGCCAAGAAATAAAGCACAAACAGAATAGTATTTAATTTAGATTATGTCTGCGTGTTCACAGGTTGAACCAATACCTATTTAATAGTGTATAGTTCTTCAAAGACTTATACTGTCTCTACTAATGATGCAGCAAAATAAATGTTAGCAAATAGAATAAAAGAAGTCCAAAAAAAAAAAAAGGAACCTACAATGCTGTTTCACTGTACCGCCTTTTGAAGCTTGCAAATGCTCCATATCACCCATCTTTTCCATTCCCTATAAATCTCAATTCCATTTCTCCTTATCAATGTCAATTCACAGAAAGCACTTGCGCACAAACGCACATACATATACAAAAGTAGCTCATTCCATAATTCACCAAACATATTTTCAATAATCAAAGAGTACCAATCAATTATTTTCTATATGTAAATGAAAGGCTGGAGATCAATAGTGAAGAAAATAAAATGTGTCAGCAATGAAATCTTCGACGTCTGTGACCTAGAAACAGCAATAAGACTCACTAAGAAAATATTAGCGATCCTGACAAGTACGGCAGAAGGTACCATGAGACAGCTCGCTATAAGCGCGCAAGTTGACCGCAGTATGAGACGTCAGGCCGACTCCGGCAAGCATCGGCATGAGCGACTGCGCGCATCCTAATTCTCCCAATGTCCTAACAGATTAAAGACAGGTAAAACAATTCGAATTCAGAAGTTTAATATTGTTACAATAGTGATAACTCAAACCCTAGAAAACGGAATTGAGAATGATTTGATTGTGAAAATGGACCTTGGGTTGCTGAAGGAGAGGCGACGGGGGAGGAGGCGAGGAGCAGAGGACGGAGACGACGGAGGACGGAGACGAGGGAGAGGCGGGGTGGAGCGGAATGAAGAAGACCTAGCGGTGGACATCAACGTTCTGGCGAGGGAACCGCGAAAAGCCATGTGTGTTTTTCTAAATTCACTTATGAATCGCAAAGATTTTGGGGTTTCAGCGGAGGGTGTCGGGGCTTTAGCTCTTTTTTGTCACTTTTTCACTCACTTTCTCAATTTACATAATTTTTCTCGGAGCATCCATAATGGTAGGAGCTTTTTTAATAGTTTTTTTACAATTTTCAAGTGACACATCATAAATAACTCAAAAATAAAATTATCCAAGCCTTTTTCACAATGATAGAGTTTTTTCATCAACTTTTTTATGGCCCCCAAATTCAAAATTAAATTATTTTCTTGCATTTTTCTATGAAGGAAAATATTAAAAAAAATAAAAATTATTGTTTTATTTAATGTTCAACATTGAAAGATGATGAAAATTAATGAAAAAAGCTCCTAGAGAGAGCTCTTTGTAAAAGGAGCTGCTCTTTATGAAGGAGCTTTCCAACTTTTTCTAAAAAAAAAAAAAAAAAAAACAATTGAGGAACTAGTTCTCATATGTGTGATTTTCTAGTATATATGTCCGTTTTATAGTTAGTATATTCAAACTTAGAAAAAAAATACTCTCTTAATTAGTCTCACATTCTTAGTTGTTAATATAGAACAGGATTTATGTATAAAATAAAAAACAAACATCAATCACACAACAAAATTATATATGTAATTTACTAACTTTGTTACGTAAACGGATAGACAGAGAATATTATTATCAACTTCAAATCACAGAAACAATCTCTAATTTAGTTCACGAATTCTTGTTCATAAGAATTCATATCTTTGCAAACTCTGTATCTAGAAAACAGATGAGCAAAATATTGCTAACCCTACAGGGTTTTCAAATCCTGCACAGAATTTGCCGACGTCCAGACCCAATCTGAGCTAGGACGCAATGCCCCCAAGAGGGTGCAATCGTTCCCCAAGGGCGCGCGATCGCCCCACTTGTCCAAAAACTCTGTGCGGTCGCCCTCTGATGATACTGTCACAGGAATTACTTATTTGCTTGTTTAATCCTCTAATTTAGGCGTCCCAACTTAGACGACATCAAACCCAACAAATCTCTACCTTGACATTTAACCTCCAGATACATAATTAGAACTCCCCCTCTGCCTCAAATGCTCTACCAGTTGCGAACATTCTGCAAGTCCAAACAATGTTATAACTTGATAGTTGGAACGGACTTCGTGATTATGTAATCAGGATTGGCAGCAATACCCACTTTCTTTACCTTGATCCGCTTCTCACTTTTTAGAAAATGATACCTCAAATATATTTGCTTGGTCCTATCATGATAAACTTGATCCTTTGCCAATCATACTGCACTCAAACAGTCAAAAAGTATTATAGCCTGATCCTGATATAATCCAAGGTCGTTGATCAAACCCTTTACCCATATTCCCTCCTTAGCATCTTCTGTGATGCCATGTACTCCGCTTGCATAGTCGACAAAGTCACTGTAGATTGCAAAGTAGCCTTCCAACTTACAACTAACCCACCAAGAATAAATACGTACCCGGACATATATCTTCTCGCGTCAATATCCCCAGATTAGTCCAAATCACAATAACCCTCAACTTCACATTCTGTACCACCTCCGTAAATGAGCTTAACATCTGATATACCCCTAAGGTACCTGAAGATACTCTTCATTGCCTGACAATGTTCCTTAACAGGATTCCACATGAACCTACTAACAAAACTAACAACATGTGCAAGATTCGGCCTAGTGCAAAGCATAACATACATCAAACTACCAACTGCACTATCATAAGTTACTCGAGCCACATACTCTTTCTCTTTCAGACAATTTAGGTGCAAAAGCAATAGACAAATGTGCATTCGCTGCACTTGGAGAATCTATAGGCTTTGATGTAGACATGCCAAACCTCTTTAAAACTTTTTTGATGTAACCTTTTTCGGATAACAATGATTTTCGTTGGCTTCTATCACTGTAGATCTCCATACCCAGAATATTTTTTGTTGTACCCAATTTATTCATATCGAACTCAGCATATAGTGGACCCTTCAACTTGACAACAGCTATAAACATATCGTCAAAATAAAGAACCAAATAGATAGTCGAACCATCCACCAACCTATTGTGATACACACAACAGTCATACGAGCTCCTCGTGTAACCAATCTCTCTCATATAGCTGTCAAACCGTTTATACTACAGCCTATGCGACTGATTAAGTCTATACAAGGACTTCTTCAACTTTCACAAGTAGTCCTCTTTCCCCAGAATCTGAAACCCATTTGATCTATGAATCTCCTCCTCCAATTCTCCATATAAAAAAGTTATTTTCACATCTAGTTGCTCGAGCTCCAAGTCCTGATGTGCCACCAAAGCTAATAGCACTTTGATCGAAATGTGTCTAACTACAGGTGAGAAAATCTAATTGTAGTCAATGCCCTCTCTGCGTGAAACCCCTAGCAACCACACAAGATTTATAGTTGACCCCCTCTAATGGTGACATATCTTCATTTTTCTTGAAGACCCACTTGCAAGTAACAATCTTTCTGCCTTCTTGCCTCTTGGTTAACTCCCATGTCTAATTCTTATGAAGTGACTCCATCTCGTATTCCATAGTTGCATGCCACTGGGCAGACTCTGAACATGTAACTGCTTCCTTGAAAGTGGTTGGCTCTAAGGCTCGGGCTCCACCTCCTCATCAACCTGAAGTGAATAAGACACCATGTATTCAAAACCATACCTCACATGAGGCTTCCCAAAAGTAGCTCGTCTAAATCTCTCTTGATCTAACCCATGTTCTTCAATAATAAGTGATGAACTGTCTGGTGATTCTGTCTATAACTGCAGATCCTGATTAGCATCTGACTATTTACTGCCCAACTCTGTATTATCTTGTAGCAACTCCTATTTATCAACATTACCAATACCTGATAGAACCATAGATCTCATAATAGGATTAAGTACAAAATTTTCATCAAAGACAATATACCTGCTTATGGTAACCTTACCCTCTGATGGAAACCAAATTTGGTATCCCTTGACACCATCTCCATAACCCATGAAAACTCTTTTTCTAGCCCTCGGTTCTAACTTCCCATCATTCACATGATAATAAGAAATACAACTAAAAGCCCTTAAATTAGAATAATCAATAGGTTTACTTGACCATAACTCATTGGAAACTTTGAGATCGATACCTATATGTGGTCCGCAATTTATCAAGTAACACATTGTACTAATCGCTTCTGCCTAGAACCGTTTAGACAAACCTGCATTGGAGAGCATGCACTCTAGCCAACAACGTCTGATCCATGCACTCTGCGACACCATTCTGCTATTGTGTACTCATGATAGTAAGATGTATAGAAATCTCCACTTCCTTACAGAACTCATCGAGCTCAACATAGCATAACTCTAACCCATTATCTTTTCGGAGTCTCTTGATCTTCTTCGCTGTCTGATTCTCCACTAATATCTTCCACTGTCTAAAATTTGTGAGAGCCTCACTCTTGTGCTTCACAATAATCACCCAAGTCTTCCTCGAGTAATCATCTAACATAGACAAGAAATACATGTGATCCCTCAATGATTCCTGACGTGAAGGTCCCCAACAATCCGAGTTAATATAATCCATATTGTTCTTTGTTCTATTCACCCCATTCGAAAACTTGCTTCGCGGCATCTTCCCAAGTACACAATGTTCACAAAACATAAGGTGCTTGACCTTATGGCCACACGAAAGACCATGGTTTGCCAATATCTGCATCTCTATAATGCTCATGTGTTCAAGCCTAATATGCCACAACTTGGTCATATTCTCCTTGACCACTTCAGATGATATAACCAATACTGACACAGAAAGCTTCCTTCCTTGGAGGAAATACAAGGAGCCCCGCTTAAGGCCTCTCAAAATCACTTCAGAACCTTTGTAGACAAAAAATGCTCCATCTTTACCTTTGAAACTGTACCCTTTATTTTCTGGCTGACTAAGAGAAATCAGATTCTTTGTCATGTGTGGAGCGTGCCTCACATTGTTCAAAGTGCAGAACTTACCATCATGAGTCCGTAGCTTGATAGAGCCAATACTAACCACCCTGCAAGTAATACTATTGGCCATATGTGTATTACCCCCATCTACCTGCTTATAGGTTGTAAACCACTATCTCCTTAGACTGATATGATAAGAAGCTTCAAATCAAGAATCCACGCATCTGACTGTCATGGAGAATCTTATATTACTAGATCATAATCCCCATCATAGTTGCTGGTATCAACTGCAGCAGATTTAGCTTTAGAATGATTTGGAGGCTCGCCTCGCTTTTTCCTATGTCAATCTGTCTTCTAATGTCCCTTTCCCTTGTAGTAATTACAAATATCCTCAGGTTTTGGGCCCTTCTTGCCAGAAGACTTCTTCTTCTTCTTTTGCTTACTGCTAGAACCCATGCTGTCTTTCACAACCAAACATGTTGACTGGTTATTTGTACTACTATTAACGCTTGCCTTTTGACCCAACTCTTTAGTCTTAAGTGAGGATTTCAAATGTTACTCAACCGATGGCCACTCAACCTATTGAGATGCCTCTAACCGATATATCTGCTGAACCGGTTAGAGAGGATAAACTGACTGAAGTTGATGTTGATGAAGTTGAACTTCAAAAGGCTATGGCTGCTAGCTTGTTTAAAGAAGAGTTGAACCAGCAACGGCTATCTGCTGATGAGTTGGCTACTCAGTAAGCCATTCAAGCCTCCATCTCAGTCAGCCAGGCCAGTCCAATTTTGAAATATAAATCATCGGTTGAGGAGGAGACCAATCCAATATTTGAGGAGGAGTCTGCATCTGATTTCTTTTAAGAAGATGAGCTTGAATTCAAGCTGATGAACCGTTTGACTACAATCCCTTTAATGCTGCCCATCCACGGACTAGCTTTGACTTTACCCATAACCAAAAGGATCTCATGTTCCCACTCAACTATTATACAACAAAAGCATCCATTCCTCGTCTACCCAATGGAATGTTTTTATTTGATGTCCATGAGAAGATCAGCAGCCGGTCCAGCCTCCAATCGATCCCAATGCCTCCATCTATTGCCGATGAAATTCAAAAAAAGAAGAGAGCTGTCAGAATGCAAGTTTTTTTGGATGTAGCTGAAGTTATGCAACATGGTGATCCTCCAACCGATACTCCTCCTCATCTAACCAAAACCAATGGCCCTG
The DNA here is from genome assembly GCA_022495995.1 of Adenophora triphylla var. japonica. Taxonomy (NCBI): domain Eukaryota; kingdom Viridiplantae; phylum Streptophyta; class Magnoliopsida; order Asterales; family Campanulaceae; genus Adenophora; species Adenophora triphylla. Next base: position 48,895 of record JAFEMH010003185.1, on the reverse strand, counting down.
GTAAGACTAGCCTTCACTACTAAACACCCAAAATTCTCAAGCTGAAAAAGAGACTTGCTCCTCCCAAAAACCACAAGCTTAAATTGGGCAAAGCTGAGCAACAACTCATCACTGACTTTCCCTCCAAACAAAAGCCAAAATATTCCCCCTTACTTTCTCAACGGTCAGCCACTATCAAGATTGGCAGTCAGATTGTCAGCCCATTGCCTAGACCGGTTGAATGCTCCTTATCAACCGGTGCCTTTTTCATCAGATACTTATCACTCAACAACCGTATGACCAAAGTGTTGGAGCTGAACATATTCAATTGGTCTTTTGAGGTAACCAAAATGGTAGGCTTGATGCCTCAAGTGCCTAGGCTGTCAGTGAGAAGAAATGGCAATGTCCAACCTCAAAGCAATATTCGACATGCCTCTCTCTTGCTGAATGTATTGAAGATAGGTTATTTGATGCGGTTAAGGCAGAAAGACATACGGTTTGGCCCTGCTGCTGCTAAATTATTGGAGTTAGCTTTTGCTGAGATGATGAGCCTAGAAGATAATGGTTTGATGACACCAGCTTTAGCTCAATCTGCTTCTTCTTCCTCTGAATCTGTTGATAAGGATATTGTGATCTCATCTACCGGTCAAGTTACATCAATCGATCGCCCTTCAGCCCTAACCGATCAAGCCACAACCATCATTCCCTTAACCGACAAACCTTCAACCAATGCTGTCTTGCCTTCTCCCATCCAACCGACCACTCAACCGGCCTCCTTACCCCAAACCGATGATGATCTTTAACGGCCAGTTGTTGTGAATGATCTTGTGGAGTTTCATGAATCCCTTCTTGAAGGAGTTGCTGAAACAAAAGTTGAATTAGTTGCTAATCGATCTTGCTAAGTCCAATTAGGAGGAGGAAGAGAGAAGACTTAACATAATGGAAATCGGTTTTGCTCTGCTATTGGTAAATGGATAGATTCGACGGGACCAAATGCCCGCAGACACATGTTGACACCTACGTTCTCGGCATGAGAGAAAAAGGAGCAACCCTCCAGCAAATGGCCGATCATTTCCAACATACTCTCAAGAGTTCAGCATTACGGTGGTTCCTAAGGGTCAAGCCTGCAGATCGCCATACCTGGGATCTTAATATATAGCAACATCTTCCTAGAGAGGTACCTATCCAACCTGGAATAGGAAACAAGTCATGAGGACTTAATCACCACCGAGCAGAAAACCAGACGAAAGCGTAGGAGAATTCTACAAAAGGTGGAGCTGGAAGCTCTCCGAAATTATGGAGCCACTCTCTAAAGACGAACAGATGCGGATCTTCAAGTCCAACTTGAGGCCGTCCATCAGAACGCTCATCAGCCACCACTTCTTCCCAGATCTCTGAGCCATGGTCAATGCCGACTCACAGTTTGAAAAGGATCTCAAAGAAAAACTGGCCACGACTCCGTCTTACAGATACAGATCAGCAGCTACATTCAATCCTGCACCGGCCCCCGGCAAAGGGAAAGATACTTCTGTCAACTACATCCATCAGGGACAGCAGTCGAACAACAGAAACCCGGCCCTACAAAGCAACGACTCCCCCAAGAAGCAGCCTTCCGTACGCTTCGACAAGCTGGATATGCCTCTGAGTAAAATGCTGGAAGGATTGATCAAAGAAGGCCTCCTCAAGCCTGTTGAAAACTACAAACCAAAGAATCCTGTAGTCAATGCCGACAAAAGCAAATACTGCGCCTTCCACCAATACCACGGGCACACAACTGACAACTGCCTGGGGTTACGGTATGAGATCCAGAATCTGATAGAGGAGGGAAAGTTGGAGCGTCCCCGTGGACCTAATACAGTCGGAAACCCTTTTCCGAACAACAACAGTGTAAACTCCATCGAGTGGGTACCAAAGAAGATTGCCGCAGAGCCTGTTCCTCCGTCTCTTCCAGCCAAACACTCATCATACGTTCACATCTGTTACGATGTATGTGACTACTCCGAATGCCTTGAGTATGAGTTCTAGGACATGATCAGGGGCGATTCCCCCAGCAAGCAGAAGAAATAGTCTTCTCAGCAGAAATTGAAAGAAATATATGAAGCCGGAGACACCAGCGTGGGTACACTCGGAGAGCCATCCGGGAAGTTCGATTACTATGTGCTCTACTCCACCAATTCCTCTCTTCCTTCAAGCAGCACAGCTCCAGAACAGACAGGGGTGGGAAAGCCGGAACATCCTGCTGACATCAAAGCTCAGGCTTCAGGACACCGGAATACCTCAAATCTTACCAACCTTACTGTCATCCAGAAGTCTAATCCCCCGCAGGATCAGCCAAGGTTCAACCTACCCAACTTCAGGGCACGGGTGTAAGTACCCCAATCTGGATCGCTTTCCATTCTAGCATACGGCAAAACCAGGGGCAAACTTTCGGAGGTCATAACTCCTTCATACGAACTCCGATTGAGACGTGTCATATATGGTTGGAAAGCTCTCGACGAGAACTAGCTTTCCATCATAATTAAAAAATGTAGAAAAGCATGGAAGTTCGTACGGACCTCTTTGCTCCTAGACATCATAATTGCAAAATCCGCTTAAAGTCCACGAGATTCCCTCAAATCCCTCAAATCTAAAATTTTGGATTACCTAAGAGGTCCGTACGGACCTCTTTGAAACTTTTCCCACATTATAAATAGAGGGCTCCCCCTCTCAAAATTTACACATCTCCCTCTTCTCTCCTCTCCCCCCAGCCTTCAGGCACCCCTCTAAGACCCTTTGGGGCAATCCCGGCCCCTTTCGGATCCTTCCGAGGCCTTCCGAGCTCCCTTGTGGTGCTCCGAAGCCTCTCCGAGCGCTCCCGCGACGCTAGACATCATAATTTCAAAATCCGCTTAAAGTCCACGAGATTCCCTCAAATCCCTCAAATCTAAAATTTTGGATTACCTAAGAGGTCCGTACGGACCTCTTTGAAACTTTTCCCACACTATAAATAGAGGGCTCCCCCTCTCAAAATTTACACATCTCCCTCTTCTCTCCTCTCCCCCAAGCCTTCAGGCACCCCTCTAAGACCCTTTGGGGCAATCCCGGCCCCTTTCGGATCCTTCCGAGGCCTTTCGAGCTCCCTTGTGGTGCTCCGAAGACTCTCCGAGCGCTCCCGCGACGCTCCCGCGCTGCCCCAAGGCACTCTCGAGGTACTCTGAGGCCCCTCGTGGTACTCTGAGACCTTGCCTGGTCTTTCCCAAGGCGTACCGGCTCTTTCCGAATCAAACCGGCAACTGGAACGCACGCCGAACCTCTGCCCGAGTGATCCTGTGATCCCAATGCACGTCGAACCTCTGTCGAGTGATCCCTGCGATCCCAACGCACGCCGAACCTCTGCCCAAGTGATCCCTACGATCCCAACGCACGCCGAACCTCTGCCCGAACGCAACCTATAATCCCGACGCACGCCGAAACTCTGTCCGCAGACAACCTGCTCCTCCCGAAGCAAACCCGGTTCGTCCCGGAACACTATTCCATCCTCAAACACTATTCCCCAGCGGAAGACAGACACGAACCAACATTGGTAAGGCTTCCTTCCTACACTATTTCAATACATTTCAATAAAGCAGTGTACAATGTAGAAATCCGATACAGGATGCATTTTTAAAAAGCACATACACACACACACACAACAGTTAAAGAATATTAGGGGTATCCGAAAGACTCGTTTTTACGAGGCGACTCGGGTGAGCTCTAAGATTCTAATATTCTCTTCTCGAGGAGTCATCTGACCTCCGAACTCAAAAATCTCATCACACAAAAACAGTTTATTTTTAAACTGATGCCCTTTTTTAATGTTTTGGGCTTAATAAAAACGGCGTGGCGACTCTACAAGCAAAACACAGCGAGACACCTCCAACGCAACGCAAAACGGAATAAGCCAGATGCCGGGGCGCGAACGCGCTGCCTCTCGGATCCGGGCGACTTCCTGAAGCGACGCAAAAATGCGAGATGTCGAGGCTCCGCGCGCGAGCCAGATCCGGGTAATTTCAGTTGGCGACTCCGCTGGGGACGTTTTGTTTTAAAATCTTTTTAAACAAAAACAAAAGATTTTTAAAACAATGATGAGAGTCAAACTTTCATTTTACCCCTTTCTTTAACTGTTGTGTGTGTGTGCACGTACTTTACTTTTTTTTTATTTTACAAAAAAAAAATACAAAAAAATGCATCAATATACATCTGTGCATACATTTAAAATTCTTCGAAAACTCCCGTTTTTACTCGTAAAAGAATTTTAGAGACCGCACACTACTCGCACTGCTGCCTCGGTTACACCGCACACTACTCACACCGTCGCCTCGGTTACACCGCACGCTACACGCACTGCTGCCTCGGATACACTGCACACTACAACCCTTAACCCGGAGTGGTCTCAGTTGCAGTTCGTTTGGCCTTCCTACGCCTCTCGGACGCGCATGGGATCATTCCAAACATCCCATCCTAGCCAAGCGTCAACCCTGCACGTTTGAGTCTTGAGTCACACTCTGTCTAGACTCGGTTGGTTTTTACCCAGTCCGTGTCATACAAGCCTGGATACATATCCCATGCCGGTCATTTTCTGAGTCGAAGCTCGAAACTCAAGATCTCTTGCGCAAGCAAAGCAATGAAAGGTCATGCTAAAATCTTGACCCGATCTTGATTTTTCGAAGCTACACTTAGACGATGTTCCGTCCCGGATATACATCCATGCCCACATGACACCATGTCATCAAGCCTTTGATACGTCAGCCATGACGATATGACCCAGCCAACGCCTAACGTCACAGATCCCTTGCGCAAGCAAGGTAAAGAGAGGTCATGCCGAACTCTTGACCCGATCTTGACTCAGTGGCCGGCTCGGTTCACTATTCACATGGCTAACGCATCAAAATGAACATGACAGGCTCGGTCCTTAGGTTCGATTTTTCTTTTAGGCCTGTGGAAACCGCTTGCCCTATAGGACCCTCGCCCGGGCCGTCCACCCCGGGATGTCGAAATACAGGTGCGAAACGAGAGGCTTATAGCCGCACAGATGGTCTCCACTGACCCAGGATCTAGCATAGTTGCGAAAAAGAAAAGCAATCTTTTCCAACCTACCTAGGACTCTGAGAAAACACGTTTTAAGTAAATTAAAACAACAAAAAAAAGATAATAAATATAAAAGAAGCGGAAACCGCATGCCACATGAGCTTTCCCCCTTTTATCCCGAGAGGCTTTCCCGTGTCTAAACCTTACCCATCACCCCTCCAGAGAACCGAGAGTGGTTGAGAGTACCCGGGAGCCGCCTTTTCAGTATCAAGGTCACAAGGTCCGACAACCCTTCCGGTTCAGCGGTCCGAACAGTCCGCTACTCCCCCATGGCGGGATCAACAGATAACAGTGAGGGAAACAGAACCCCGCCCCTGGGAAATTTCCAAACGATGGAAGAAGTTTGGCAAGCTTTCAAGGCTCTCGAGAAACGCCAAGAAGAGTAGCAGGCTTGGATCGAATATGCCATGTACCGTCGCAGAACCGTCGCGGTTCCCCAACCTGATGGGACCTTCGTTCTCATAGAAGACGAAGAAATACCTGCTCCCCCGGGTCCTCAAAGCTATCAGCAGGTCCCACCTCTGCCAAGACACGGAAACCTAGCAATGCAAAATAGCTCCCGCTCAGAGCTTAACTCGGGCCTCAGTCAAGCGGCTCCGATCTGTCAACCTTAGCACAATCTGTTTTCCGGCCCTGCTCTGCAAACTCAATATCACTAGCACACCTATGGGCCCGCTCCCTCAGGTCCTAACACCTCTCAATATCCCCTGGAATTCAATCATGTGCCTCTGTATGAGCCCCTCAGCCACAACTTGAAATCCCAATGTTTACCAGGGACATATATCCCAAGCGGATATCCCGACATCTCAAACCTTCCACCCGCTGGACTGCCACTTGGGGCTAATGAAACATTTCCCCAATTCCCAAACACAACCCTTAGTGGTCTGGGAAATCACGCCCCCAATTTCAATAATCTAGGATACGGTTTGGTATACGCCCAACTACCTCTCCAAGACTCCCGAATGACGATCCCATCAGCCAATCCACCTCCATCTTCGGTTTCCATCCCCAAAAATGGCAGCCTGCCTCTGCCTACTGACCCCCATATGGCTTAGTTGGTAGAACATGCAAAGGAGATACAGCAGAAGAGTTTCCTTAAGCAAAAGGAAAAAGGTTACCAAATACCTCCAAACAAGAAGAAAGAGGTTACCAGAGCAGTCCACTACATTCAGAACGGAGCTCAAGTAAACCGCGATCAAGCACCCCAGAGGAACAACAATTCCCCTCGCATACCACAGTTCCAGCATTTTGATAACCTCGGGATGCCCTTGAGCCAAGTCCTCGAGATACTAGTAAAGAGGAACATTCTCAAATCCCTTGAGGATTTCCAACCAAAGTCTCGCAAGCCCAACGTGGACATGAGCAAATGGTGTGCTTTTCACAACTTCCCCGGCCACACAACCGACCATTGCTTCGTGTTGAAGAAAGTGGTCCAAGGTTTAATCGAAGAGGGAAAATGGGAATGCCCCGGCGGTCCAACCACAATTGGAAACCCTTTCCCTGGAAATGACGAGGTAAGCATGGTGGATAAGTCCTCTGTAAATTCCCGTGATGAATGGGGACGTGAAGATGGAACATGGGGCTTCCGCAATGAAGAATTCGGAAGAAGGAATCCAAGGATGGTTATTCCCCAACAATCCTTTTCGGAATCAAGGCACACCAAGGGATGGATCGAGCCCTCCCCGGAGATAAGGCAGTTCGGGACAGGCCGAGCAAGTGGCAGCGTCAAAAACGGCGCAACTTTCACAAATGCGGGCCCACAGCCAGCAAGAAGAGACAGGACGAGAAGCTTGGACTAACCCCCGGTCTCCTAGAGTCTATCTTAAAAAATAAAAGACCCCGAGTCTGTCGTATTTAAGTTCAAGTCTCTCGAGTCGTCTGACGGCCTCACGCCTAAAGATTATGCGTTTGTAACATAAACCGCGCTTCCTTATGCTTTGAATAAAAGATCGACCTTTCTGAGTATCCCCTCATTGCCACTTTAACAAATGATAAATTAACTAATCAAAAACAGTTAATAATGATTCACTTGATAAAGACGCAGACACATTAATGAACAATGCATTAAACAAATCTTTAAGCATGTTGTCAAACGAGAGGAAAATCGGGCCCAAGCTGCCGAGAAGGTTCTAACCAAAATGAATTTGGGGAACTGCTGAAGAGCCCACAGAGACGCAAATCAGAAAATTCTCCGTCGATACTTCGCCCAAAGAATATCGAGTCTTCTTCTCCCCCTTCTACACTCGAAAAAAAAAAATCATACAGTCAAACCTCATAGGTTCTAGTACTTTTCTCAAGTCCTCCTCAGACATTGTAATTAAGTTTTCAATTTTCCATACATAAGTCTTCTTTCTTTTCTTGCTAGACTTGAGACATTATTTTGCACCCCACATTACATTACATTTAATGAAATGGTTTTGTTCTATGTGATCACTTGCATTGCTCAACAAGTAATTCCACAAATGATTAATGCTTTGATTAATTGGTGTGAGAAAGTCAATCGATAACTCCTCATCCACCTTACCATACCCCACACAAAGGCCTCCATCAAGCCATACACTTTCCAAAACATGTCCCCACCATCACCTTGACCAAGTCAACGACGGCGGTAACATCAAAGGACAACAACAGGTCACTCAGCATCAAAAGATTGACCCCATGTCGACAACAACCTAGGGGCTTGCCTTCGCCCTCCTGCGCATCAAGAAAGTTCAAGCAGGGCTTGCCTTCGCCCTCATATGCTTCAAAAAAAAAGCTCAAGTAGAAGCTACAAAAAAAAGGCTCAAGCAGAAGCTACAAAAAAAGAGCTCAAGCAGAAGCTTCACAAAAAGAAATGAGGTCAAGGACCCAGAGCCAACGATCAAGAAGCAATGGATTCACTGAAAAGACCGTCAAATACGACTTGTCAAGGAATCACCTCAAGGCCCATGCCTCATCATTCAGCTTTCCGAGCCTTTTCGTCAAAGGCCACATAAATATTCATACACTGGCCCCAAAGCCAATCACAGTTCAACCCTGAACTACGTCGACTTGAGCTCCTTGTCTTAAGGGGAACGTAGGCAACCATAAATGGTCCGGTCATAAACACATACAAATCCACAAACCCGGTCTCATCAATGACCTCTCCTATACACAAACCTTCTTTCACACCAGACCAACTCGATCCTTGATACCGATTGACTTTCTCCTCGTGATTAATCAAAGCATATCAGGTTTAATTGTTGAATAACCCGAACATCAACAAAGGATTTAAAGCAAACATGTGATCAATGTGAACAAATCAAGTTTTCAGATGTCTCGACAAGTCTTCTTTTTCTACAAAATAGGAAAGTAGAGCTAAACACTGATTTTCTGTCAGCAAGGGCTTCCATACACTTTTACAAGCTTTTCAGTGCTTATACTCTCTCAAAAGAGTCAAACCCAAAAGCATGTTTTTTATGCCTACATCAAATAAGGCATTCACACAAAAAGGGACCCATTCCCACCTTTTCAAATAATATATACGCCCTTGCAAGTGTACATTACAAGTCATGTCTCTCACAAAAGAGGGCCGAACTACGCAGACCTGAGCCCCTCAGTCCGAGGGGAACGTAGGCAGCCTTCATTGGTTCGGTCTAAAGCATACACAAAAATCCCAAAAATTGGACGCCACCAAGGCTCAGACAAGAAGCAAGCAAGAGATTTTGCATCTCAACAAAGCTTTAAAAGTAAATCACAAATCATCACAGTTAAAACACTTCTTGATGAGTTCAAGCACGGTCTACTCTCAAACTCACAACATGCCAAAGACAACGTAAAGCATTTAACAATCAATGTGTCTGCAATGGCAATGAATGGATACTTAGTTCAGAAGGTCATTCCATGCTACTCGCGATTGGCCCTTCGTCACTCTTTCCTTTCTTCCCTCATCCCCAATGAGTCTTCTTTCATTCAGCATGAGCGAGTTCTGTCTCCCTCATTCTGAGATCAAGAGTCCTCCTCGGCGTGTCAAACAAACCAGTCGCTCTCAGAGCATCGTTTGCCCGTTCCTCGGCTCAGATCTCCTCCCTACGAGTCTGCAAAAGGGGACCTCTCCCCGCTAGTCTGTCAACTCGAGTTCCGTAATCAAACAAAGCATCTCCCAGGACATCCTGAGGGTTAGACCAAGCTTCTGCACTCCTAAGGCTATAGCTGAGACGACAATCTTGCCCTAGAATTGCTTCATGCCTGCTCCCCAAAGCCACTTGGGTCTGCCCGATATGCTACTCATACCAATCCAGGTACTCGGTGGTCAAGACAACATTCTCCCGGCATCTAAGGAGCACCACAGGAGGGAAAGCGGAATACTTCCATACCCTCAAAAAATACAGAAAGGCATCGGGATCTCGTCATGCGTAAAGAAGCTACCTCCACATTGGGCAATGTCATCCTACCAAAGAAAGGCTCCTGCCTCATTCCGAACTGCCGGGAAATAAGCAACGGAACATAGAAAGAGGACCAAGGCAAACACGGAACTCTGACAACATAGGAGTCTTCCTGACAGGCCCTCCTAGTCTCAATCCCCCAAAGGGAAACTCACCAACGGATTTGATGCGTACCAAGATGTGCCATCCTTCTCTCCCAAGCAGAAAAAAAAAAAAAAGAGGTCGTCGAGCAAACGTCCACGGACTAAGAGACGCCGGGGACTCAGGCATGGCTTGAAGCCCCTCTCGCAACCATAATGTAAGCAAAGCAGGGGCTTCCCCCGCATGAATCGGTCCCTCATCACCAGACGATCCACACCGTGGAAGGTTTCCCCCGGAACCAAAGGGACGATATCCTCACCCGCCCGACAATGGCCTGCCACGTCCAACAGAGCACCGTCACATATCCTGAGGTAGCTAACCCCGAAAAGAGTGGCTATCAAGCACAAAGAGAACGTGTCCCAGGAGACATCACTCCCGCCACCGCTCATGAAACTGTCAAAGCTGCTTAAGCCCCCAACTACTCAGAAAACCTGCCAAAGCTTCCTCAGCCTCCACTAACCACAAATGCATTCCCAGCTCATGCGACATGCACAAAAATAATAATAAGCTAGCAACAATTCCTAGGTCAATCCCGGGAATCACAAATACATCATTACATCTTAAAATAAAATACTTTGCTGTGCAAATACAAGTGTTTTATTACATGTATAAAATGTCTGTTGCTCTACAAAAAAAACAACGGAAGAGGGAAAGCAAAAGATCCCTAATCTGACTCATCATCATCATCCTCCACAAGCGAGAAATCCGGCATCTCGGCGCCTCTGCCAACCACCTCATCATCCTCGGTGAACCCAGCACCTTCCTTGACCGGATAATCCAGGAAGTCCGCAGAAGTCAGAACGAAGAACGAAAAGGAAGACGAGTCATCCCTCCTCTTCTTGTCCAACACCTGAGGCATCCCACGTCCTCATCATCTCAGCCAGAGGCCGCACCACGTCCTCAACATTTCAACAACTCGATCAGAGGCGCCTCATGCCCTCAAACACTTCAGCAATTCAGCCAAAGACGCCACCACGTCCTCATCATCTCAGCCAGAGGCCGCACCACGTCCTCAACATTTCAACAACTCGATCAGAGACGCCCCATGCTCTCAAACACTTCAGCAATTCTGCCAGAGATGCCACCACCTCCTCCTCATCTCGGTCAGAGGCGTACCACGTCCTCAACTTCCTCCTCACAAAGGCCCTTCCTCCTGTAGGTAAACACAACAAAGGTATGAAAAAAAAATCATACTTATGTCTTTAAACATTTCCTCTGTTACCTCGTAGTGAGATACACCCCCTGTCTCCCTGATAGATATCTCATATCTTTTAGTAAGATTACCGATCTTTTGGTAAGATTGGTCATCCTTCACATAGGGTAGATACCTTTTAGAAAGATTACCCACCTTTTCGTAAGATTAACATATCTTTTAGTAAGATTGCCCATCTTTTAGTAAGATTAGCTATCTTTTAGTAAGATTATCAATCTTTTCGTAAGATTGGCCATCCCTCACATAGGGTAGATATCTTTTAGAAAGATTACCCACCTTTTCGTAAGATTAGCATATCTTTTAGTAAGATTACCCATCTTTTAGTAAGATTAGATATCTTTTAGTAAGATTACCAATCTCTTCGTAAGATTAGCCATCTCTCAACTTAGGGTAGACACCCCCAAACAGTCTCACTTAGGTATAGACGCCTTCACACAAACTTCAACTCAGGACATCACCACGTCCACTCACCACAAACCTCACTACTTCACCACAGGCAGCCCGGAAGGCTTTAAACCACTCGGTCCGAAAGACCGTATAAACCTCCCCCATCACTATTTTCAGCCCGGAAGGCTTTAAACCACTCGGTCCGGAAGACCGTATAAACCTTCCCCATCACTATTTCCAGCCCGGAAGGCTTTAAACCACTCGGTCCGGAAGACCGTATAAACCTCCCCCATCACTATTTCCAGCCCGGAAGGCTTTAAACCACTCGGTCCGGAAGACCGTATAAACCTCCCCCATCACTATTTCCAGCCCGGAAGGCTTTAAACCACTCGATCCAAAAGACCGTATAAACCTCCCCCATCACTATTTCCAGCCCGAAAGGCTTTAAACCACTCGGTCCCGAAGACCGTATAAACCTCCCCCATCACTATTTCCAGCCCGGAAGGCTTTAAACCACTCGGTCCGAAAGACCGTATAAACCTCCCCCAGCATTATTCGTAGCCCGGAAGGCTTTAAATTACTCGGTCCGGAAGACCGTATAAACCTCCCAAAAACATCATCTTAGGACGTGACACGTCCTCCTACATCACAACCCATCTTTTCGTGAGATTACCCATCTTTTAGTGAGATTACCCATCTTCTCGTAAGATTAACCCATCTTTTCGTGAGATTACCCATCTTTTCGTGAGATTACCCATCTTCTCGTAAGATTAACCCATCTTTTAGTGAGATTACCCATCTTCTCGTAAGATTAACCCATCTTTTCGTGAGATTAACCATCTTTTCGTGAGATTACCCATCTTTTCGTGAGATTACCCATCTTCTCGTAAGATTAACCCATCTTTTAGTGAGATTACCCATCTTCTAGTGAGATTATCCATCTTTTAGTGAGATTACCCATCTTTTCGTGAGATTACCCACCTTTTCGGGAAATTACCCACCTTCTCGTAAGATCACCTCACACCCGAACTACGATCAGGCTTGATTCCCGCTTAGGGATACGTAGGAATCCTATCACAGGGTCCAGCCAACTGACCTAAACGGTCACCTTAGGACACCACAACGTCTTCACAGTCGACCTTAGCAGTCACATCACCTTAGGACACCACCATGTCCTCACAGTCGACCTTAGCGGTCACATCACCTCAGGGCACCACCACGTCCGCATACACTCACAATTACACGACCTATGAACTACGATCAAGCTTGATTCCCATTAGGGATACGTAGGAATCCTATCACAGGGTCCAGCCAACTGACCTAAACGGTCACCCACAAGATACCACCACGTCCACGCACAGAGTCTCAATCAGAGGATATCACACGTCCTCGCATACTAAAACACTCACCCCACACCCGAACTACGATCAGGCTTGATTCCCGTTTAGGGATACGTAGAAATCCTATCACAGGGTCTAGCCAACTGACCTAAATGGTCACACAAAAGGACACTGCCACGTCCTCACAAACTGGCCTACACGGTCACATCCTCTCTCAGCACGCGATCCAGATCAGGACCCTTATCTTATCGACGACCCCACTTCCTTCATAAGTGACGTCGCCGAGGGGCTTCTGTAAGTACCCCAATCTGGATCGCTTTCCATCCCAGCATACGACAAAACCAGGGGCAAACTTCCGGAGGTCATAACTCCTTCATACGAACTCCGATTGAGACGTGCCATATATGGTTGGAAAGCTCTCGACGAGAACTAGCTTGCCATCACAATTACAAAATGTAAAAAAGCATGGAAGTTCGTACGGACCTCTTTGCTCCTAGACATCATAATTGCAAAATCCGCTTAAAGTCCACGAGATTCCCTCAAATCCCGGAAATCTAAAATTTTGGATTACCTAAGAGGTCCGTACGGACCTCTTTGCAACTTTTCCCACACTATAAATAGAGGGCTTCCCCTCTCAAAATTTACACATCTCCCTCTTCTCTCCTCTCCCCCCAGCCTTCAGGCACCCCACTAAGACCCTTCGGGGCAATCCCGGCCCCTTTCGAATCCTTCCGAGCTACCTTGTGGTGCTCCGAAGCCTCACCGTGCTCTCCCGCGACGCTCCCGCGCTGCCCCGAGGCACTCTCGAGGTACTCTGAGGCCCCTTGTGGTACTTCGAGGCCTTTCCTGGTCTTTCCCAAGGCGTACCGACTCTTTCCGAGTCAAACCGGCAACTGGAACGCACGCCAAACCTCTGCCCGAGTGATCCTGCGATCCCAATGCACGCTGAACCTCTGCCCGAGTGATTCCTGCGATCCCAACGCACGCCGAACCTCTGCCCAAGTGATCCCTGCGATCCCAACGCACGCCGAACCTCTGCCCGAACGCAACCTACAATCCCGACGCACGCCGAAACTCTGTCCGCAGACAACCGGCCCCTCCCGAAGCAATCCCGGTCCGTCCCGGAACACTATTCCATCCTCAAACACTATTTCCCAGCGGAATATAGACACGAACCAACATTGGTAAGGCTTCCTTCCTACACTATTTCAATTCATTTCAATAAAGCAGTGTACAATGTAGACATCCGATACATCATGCATTTTTAAAAAGCACATACACACACACACAACAGTTGAAGAATATTAGGGGTATCCGAAAGACTCATTTTTACGAGGCGACTTGGGTGAGATCTAAGATTCTAATATTCTCTTCCCGAGGAGTCATCTGACCTCCGAACTCAAAAATCTCATCACACAAAAACAGTTTATTTTTAAACTGATGCCCTTTTTTAATGTTTTGGGCTTAATAAAAACGGCGTGGCGACTCTACAAGCAAAACACAGCGAGACACCTCCAACGCAACGCAAAACGGAATAAGCCAGATGTCGGGGCGCGAACGCGCTGCCTCTCGGATCCGGGCGACTTCCTGAAGCGAAGCAAAAATGCGAGATGCCGAGGCTCCGCGCGCGAGCCGGATCCGGGTAATTTAAACGGGCCGACCAAGGAAAGTCAAAATCAACTTGGCACTCGCTCTCAATCAACGTGCTGACCAAAGGCAGCCACCGCCACAAGCTACCTCGACACAATCCCAAGGCACCACTAAAAGCTTTGCCTCTTAAGAGAAAGACAGGAAATGGATGGTTCAATGATTCTCCCTCTCCGGAAAGAGACCAGATCTATGATTCCAGACTGTATGGCAGCATGCTCACCTTCTGTGACGAAGACCTATCGAAAGGGGCCTCAGGACACAACGAAGCTTTGTACATCACTGTTCGGCTCAACGCTATCTCCTTCCCTGGAGTATTGGTAGACAATGGATCAGCAGTCAATGTCCTTCCGCTCAGCATGATGCGAGCCTTACGCATCGATGAAGGCCACATGATCCCATCTGCCCGAACTATCAAAGCCTATGACAGCACGTCTCGTCCCATCCTAGGGACGGTGACTCTGGAGCTCTGATTCGAAACCCAAATGGTGCCAGTAAAGTTCCACGTGATGGACATTTCGTCCAAATTTACAGCTTTGTTGGGACACCCATGGCTACACCACATGAAGGCCATAGCCTCCACTCTCCATCAGTGTGTCAAGTTCACAAACCAACAAGGGGATCTCAAGGTCATCAGAGGAGACAGTTTCCTCATAGGGAACGAAGCCGAAATGCCAATTAAGTGTGCCCGCAGCCAGGCACCGGGGCTACCTCCTGCAAGCCGACCAAAGAACAACCGGGGCAAATCTCATCAGAATCCCTGAGAGTCCGGATTTGCTAACTATGTCAACGTCCTCGAGCAGGAAGATCCCGAAGCAGTCAGATTCATCAAGTTCAACTGTCGTTTCCGAAACTTGGATTCAGACTGGAAAGAAACCATGAGCATCGCAATGATACGGGCACACAAACCCCCTATCTCCGATCGAAGATTTGTCAGCATCCTTAGAGTAAACTCTCTGGCCCCGCTCGGCGAAAATCTTCACGATAAAGGTCAACAAGCACCGGCACACACGTGACAAATGTATGGCAGTCGTCTGGGATGTCTTGCACGCAGAATTGCCCACCGAACTTCTTTTCTCAAGCGAAGAGCACGAGGTCTTTCTAGTAGCACCAGCTTCGCAACAGGGCGCGAGATGTCCTTTGGTCTGGGTTGAATCGTCAGACGGCGACGAATCAGGATTCTCCGGAGTGGAAGATGCGATAGATCCGCAAGAAGATCCTTACATACACATGCTCAGTTTCGAGGATGGCACCTGTGAGCACCCCAACCCGGGACCTAACGCGTGTCCCGAGCTTGAGAAGCCCAAACTAAGAAATCCCATCTTCATTTTTAAAAACTTCTTTTATTTCACCTTTAAAAGAAAACCAATTCTCAAACTTCCAAAATAAAATCAACTGATAATATCTCCACCCGGAGGAATTTAAATAAATATTCCAATAAACCATAACTTGATCAATTACATTGAAAACCCTAATTAACATTGTTTAACAAAAGAGTTTTCTATACAACTTATAAAAGAGTAATACTTAAATAGGACTCCCGACAACCTACTCATATACCTATCCTGACAAGTCTCAAAAGCAAGAGTCCACACTCTTATCCCCGGCCTCACTGGTTCAGGTCACCTGCCTCAGCACAATCTAAAACAGTAAAAGGGAAGGGGTGAGAATAAATCTCAATAAGCTATTATGAATGCAGCAAGATGCCAAACAAGATGCAACACATAGCATGGTTACACATAGCACATTATTAAAGCGGTAAACACCTTACGTTACCTCATTTTACCTTTCCCGTCTGAACAATAAGTCGTACAACGTGGGAGTAAAACTCCTCTCTTTGGTGAACTGCCTCCATGCACATTCACCGCTTATAGGACTCATACTCCAGAGATCCATATAAAAAAATCTGATACTAATATGACCCTTTAATAAGAGTACCATATAATATCGCCGCTATCTCGTAAGGCTTTTGGCTTAATACGTAAGCATTCCACCTAATCACCAAATCGCAGCGGACTCTAAGGCTTCGGCTCAATACAATCGCTAGCGCTCCCACTCTGTGGCCACAGTAGGACGGTCACAGGTATGATGAACCTTCAATCACTTATAGAACAAATCCATAATTGATTGAATTCCATTATACCCCCGAATCACATATAATATTCAAGCACATAATAGATACTTGAAATAAAATCCACAAAAGGGATAAGAATATAACAACATGGTAATGTATACTCATGTTAAATCAATACTTTAGTGCAACATTAATTTAATACACTATGCATAATACCATCAATGAATATGAATTCAAGTAAGGTAACAATATAACCAAATAATCCACACTTGGGATACAATATGCCAGATAATCCACAATGGGGATACAATATAACCATATACCAAATAATCCACACTGGGATACAGTATAACAATGTAATACATATACATTCTCAACTAATGTAATAGAGTAACTTATAGTTTCTACACTATTCAAATTAATCACCAAGGGTATGGGAGCAAATAAGGCCACTCCAAACCATAAATCATTCCTACGAAGTCATTACTCAACCTTGAATAATCTTATTTAAAGTTCAAGATCTACTTCCCAAGTTTGAACCACTTTGGTGAAGTTACGAATCAAGATTATCCACCATTTCCGAACAATATTTAAACTACTCCCACAATTTCATTTTTGACCAAATAAGACATCATGGCCTAGCCAAAGTATTCTACTTTAATCCTAGGTTAAAAAGGATTAATTCATATCCGAAGTAGATTAGGTTTCACTACTTTGAAAGGGATAGGAACCATACTTAGTGGTTGTGGGTGAAATTCAGCAAGAAAGGAAACTGGGGAAATTCTGGTGACATGGGCGACCGCCCAAGTCACCATGGGCGACCGCCCAAGTGAAGTTTAAAAAGGGTTCAAGGCTTCTGATGGACTGGGCGACCGCATACGCCGTCTTGGGCGACCGCCCAAGAAGGAAGAAAAGGTAACCCAAGGCTGGTCACATGGGCGGCCGCTCAAGCCCCCTATGGGCGACCGCCCAAGGCTCTTTCCAGCTATATCCAGATTTCAAGTCTCTTTTCACATATACTCTTTTTCCCTTTTATGATCTTTCTTATTTTTATAAATACCAAAAGGATCTTCTAACTTTACAAACCTCATTCTAAATCATTTAAACCCCAAATAATTTAACCCTAGATCATTTACCACTAAATTCTCCACCCATTTCACTACCACATTTCAAGTTTAACCTTCTTAATCTAACTCAACTCACTTTCTTACACTCTTGATCATCTTCCTTAAACCACATCATCATTCTATAACATTAACCAATTTCTCAACTCCAAGAAGGTTTCTAAAGCATCAAATAACCAATTTAATAACAATAACAAAACCAAATAGTTCATGAACATTAAATAGAAGGGAAGATCATAATAACTCACATCATTAAAAGAATACCAAGTCCTTTTACTACTTCTTTCTACCCAAATTAAATAAACTCATAATCTTTCCCAAATCAAAGTAATATGTATATAATCACATACTCTAACTCCATTAATGTCATTAACATCTTACACTCATTATACCCTCATTCCTTCAACTTAAACCCCCATCTCATAACTAAAATCAATTAAACCTTAAATAACCATTTTACTCAAATAACATTATTCAAAAATACCACAATCATTTTATTTCCACAAAATATTCATAAACACATAAAGTGAGCAATATTTAGAAAGAAGTCATAATAACTTACCTTAGATTTTTAGGATAAAATGAGGATCTTCTTAGCTTGATAAACTCCCCTAGATGCACCAAGCACAAAAGTACAATTGGATTGGAAAATGGAGTAGAATTGAGCTTGCTAGAAATTTGGAAAGAGAGACTCTAGGAAGGAGCTTCCATGGATGGAATGAATGAGGATGAAGAAGAAAATTATTAGGGAGAATGGGGATGGAGAAAGTATGGGAGGAGGGTAGTATACTTTGACTAATGAGGAGGAAGGGTGAGGGATTTAAGGGGGAAGGCATGGCCCCCCATGCGAAAGTAATGAAAGGCTTTCAAAATTAAGCCACTAGGTCCTCCAAGTTCTAAGTAATACAATTAAATCCCCTAAATTTCTCTACTTCACACAAGGCACCTAACCAACCCATAATATTTTATTTGTTTATTTTATTTTCACTCCACCCTATTAATTTATTTTATTTTCAATTATTATAATTCAACCAATACTTTAACTTACTTTCATTTTATCCCAAAGCTTTAGAATTATCTCCTAACCATCTCAACTTGACATAAACATTAAAGGCATAGAATAAGCACATAGAGTTAATCATTAATATTAAAAACATGTAATATAATACTAAAATTAGTGCCTAGGGTTAGGGTCGTTACACTCACTCCCCCTTAAAGAAAATTCGTCCCGAATTTTAAACTTGCTTACCTTAAGGATCAATAACAAAGGTTACCTCTCACGCATTACAAATTACAACTTCCACATAGTTTCCTTAACGACATGATTTTTCTATACATTTTCACAACCCGAATACTCTAGGATTTCAATTCCCTAAACTACAATTCTAATAACTCTCAATGGTTCTCCCGCATAAGTCCAATCCATCTAATCATCATTAGTGGGAGAACTCCATACAAACGAGGGATCATACAATTGATTTTTCCCTAACAAGCTTCACACAGTACCACTTCAATGCTAAACTAAAACTGCTATTATACACAACTCGCTAAGGTTAATTAAACTCCTCAAGTTGAAAGGAAGTCCATAATACAATACACCACCTATTTTTCAAGAATCTGGATAGTCCTCTAATCTCTTCCTTTCGAGTAACTAAATTCTCCAACTCTTAGGATCGGTAACAAATCCCAAAAGGAAGCTTCAAAAAGATAAGGTTCTACTTTAAATAATGAAAACAATTGCAACCACTCTCGGGTAGAGGATAAGAAAATTCCGCTTTATCTAAGTTAACTTTCTCGAAACATACGCTATCAGTTTCCCATTTTGCATAATCTCACAACCTAATCTTCCTTTAATACACACTTAAAATTTCACAAAGTCCTTACATCCACTAGGTAAGGTAAGGATCGGATCTCTAGCCAATCTATTCTCCATCTCTATCAATATGATTCATCCTTATTACATCCCACACCATTTATACATCCTCTAGAGTTAACTAAAGAAACGCTTTTTCAATTCTCAAGAACTCCTTAAAAATTCCTTCGATAGCACTTGCCAACCCAAAGATCACGGACTCAATCCTAGCAAGATCCATGGTAACCCTCAAGCTTAAGACTATATAACCCAAAATGTAAAATCTTTGCAAGCCAACTCACATTTGCTAAACTTCTCAAACGATGAATTCCCACTAAAGGTAAATAACATAACTCACAAATTATCTCCCTGATCCTCTCGTATCTTTAAATAACTAAGGAGGTCATCAATCATAACAACCATAAAGCCGTCAAAATAAGGATTAAAATTATGCTTATCATACTCAGAACCAACACATGGGATATACCGACGGAAGCACATTTACCGTTTACTCACAACTAGCACATAAAATTTTTGAAAAGACTTCTTATGCAAGTCTAACACATACCAATTACCCTTCACACTTTTAACCAAAATTTCCACCTTAAATGCCTATATATAACAAGAATTTCACATTAAAGTTTACCTATATCAAATACCAATATAAGTAAAGTGGGCATAGAAAAGGAGACTCACTTCTTATGATAGTCTACCAATGCACAACAACTACTTAACCATCCAGGTCAAGTATATCTCATAATTACAAATCGGTAATCATACCAAATCAACTGGCAATACATGCCCAGCTATAACCACATCACCACCGTGGTAAACCAAAGGAGATTCGAGGTATTCTCTCATAAGAGCAGAATCCTCTAACAGTGAAACCAAAATCTCAAGCAATGTATGGCACATAGAAGCGAAATGTGATGCCAAACATAAATGATATGAAACAGGATTTATAAAATATGACCCCTAACATCTGAGACAGGTAATATACCTCTAGTGACCTCTGAGGGAGCAATCTCTCCTAGGCCCGAAGCACATACTCGACCTTGGACCTTCTCTTTTGGTTTCCCTTCCTTATCTCTTTTGGTACCACCTCTTTGTTGTCCACCCAGCTGACCGCTGCTTGAAGCTCGTCCCCGCTGCAACCTTGGGAAATTCCTCCTAAAGTGTCCCATTGCTCCACAATTAATACACTTGCCTTGCTTACTCCAACACAGATCTTCGGTATGTCCAACCTTCTTGCAAAATTTACAAATCATCCCATACTGTTTGGATATTGGCCTAGATGAAGAAGCTATAACAAGTTCCCCTCTCACATTTCCTGAAGTTAAAGCCCTTGGCTGTCCTCTAGTAATTTTGGATCCTTGTCCTAGATACTTTGGTTTATTTCTAATCTCACTTTCCGATTTTCCACTATTTTCCTCAATGTTATTCTCGATCTTATATGCTCTATCTATGGCTGTCTGATAATTGGTGAAGCTATCAATCTCTAATTTCTTCCTAAACTCAATCCTCAAACCTTTTACAAACCTATGAACTCTTCTCGCTTCATGCGACACCAAATGAGGGCAACACCTGGCTAATTTCTCAAACCGGACTGAATACTGGTTCACCGTCATGTTCCCTTGTTTTAGTCCTAAAAATTCAATCTCCTTCTTATCCCTTGTAACCATTGAAATGAAATAATCCTCGAACTGTTGAGTGAAATTATCCCAAGTCTGGGGTGTATGATCCCGCTCCCAATTTCCCTTCAAAATCTGCCACCACTGATCAGCTGGACCTTCAAGTTTGAAAACGGCATATCTAACTTTCTCTTCGTTGCGACTCTCCATAACCTAAAAGATTTTGTTCATTTCTGCTAACCATTTTTCTGCCCTTAACGGATCCGGATCTCCATTAAAACTCGGTAGATTCATCTTCACATACCTTTCCAATTCATCACTTTGACATCCCTCAGGTTGATTCGGAATTGATCCTCTAGTCTACATATTCTGCACAAACATCCTGAATAATTTCATCATCTCTTCATTCTGAATTTCGCCTAGACCCATATCTCCTTCATTTTCTAGAACCTTTCGCTGATCATCATTGCTTTCAGCCATTAGAACGAACTCCTGCATTAAACACTCGGCGTCAATTACCACACATTCCCCCTTAGTTTAGACATCTACCCTTGACCTCTAAACTAAGCTCTGATACCAACTGTGAGCACCCCAATCGGGACCTAACGCGTGTCCCGAGCTTGAGAAGCCCAAACTAAGAAAACCCATCTTCATTTTTAAAAACTTCTTTTATTTCACCTTTAAAAGAAAACCAATTCTCAAACTTCCAAAATAAAATCAACTGATAATATCTCCACTCTGAGGAATTTAAATAAATATTCCAATAAACCATAACTTGATCAATTACATTGAAAACCCTAATTAACATTGTTTAACAAAAGAGTTTTCCATACAACTTATAAACGAGTAATACTTAAATAGGACTCCCGACAACCTACTCATATACCTATCCTGACAAGTCCCAAAAGCAAGAGTCCACACTCTTATCCCCGACCTCACTGGTTCAGGTCACCTGCCTCAGCACAATCTAAAACAGTAAAAGGGAAGGGGTGAGAATAAATCTCAATAAGCTATTATGAATGCAACAAGATGCCAAACAAGATGCAACACATAGCATGGTTACACATAGCACATTATTAAAGCGGTAAACACCTTACGTTACCTCATTTTACCTTTCCCGTCTGAACAATAAGTCGAACAACGTGGGAGTAAAACTCCTCTCTTTGGTGAACTGCCTCCATGCACATTCACTGCTTATAGGACTCATACTCCAGAGATCCATATAAGAAAATCAGATACTTATATGAACCTTCAATAAGAGTACCATATAATATCGCCGCTATCTGTAAGGCTTTTGGCTTAATACAGAAGCATTCCACCTAATCACCAAATCGCAATGGCTCGTAAGGCTTCGGCTCAATATGCGCTAGGCGCTCCCACTCTGTGGCCACAGAGGGGACGGTCACATGTATGATGAACCTTCAATCACTTATAGAACAAATCCATAATTGATTGAATTCCATTATACCCCCGAATCACATATAATATTCAAGCACATAATAGATACTTGAAATAAAATCCACAAAATGGATAAGAATATAACATCATGGTAATGTATACTCATGTTAAATCAATACTATAGTGCAACATTCATTTAATACACTATGCATAATACCATCAATGAATATGAATTCAAGTAAGGTAACAATATAACCAAATAATCCACACTTGGGATACAATATGCCAGATAATCCACAATGGGGATATAATATAACCATATACCAAATAATCCACACTGGGGATAAAGTATAACAATGTAATACATATACATTCTCAACTAACGTAATAGTGTAACTTATAGTTTCTACACTATTCAAATTAATCACCAAGGGTATGGGAGCAAATAAGGCCACCCCGAACCATAAATCATTCCTACGAAGTCATTACTCAACCTTGAATAATCTTAATTAAAGTTCAAGATCTACTTCCCAAGTTTGAACTACTTTGGTGAAGTTACGAATCAAGCTTATCCACCATTTCCGAACAATATTTAAACTATTCCCACAATTTCATTTTTGACCAAATAAGACATCATGGCCTAGCCAAAGTATTCTACTTTAATCCTAGGTTAAAAAAGATTAATTCATATCCGAAGTAGATTAGGTTTCACTACTTTGAAAGGGTTAGGAACCATACTTAGTGGTTGTGGGTGAAATTCAGCAAGAAAGGAAACTGGGGAAATTCTGGTGACATGGGCGACCGCCCAAGTGAAGTTTAAAAAGGGTTCAAGGCTTCTGATGG
Source organism: Adenophora triphylla var. japonica (assembly GCA_022495995.1). NCBI lineage: Eukaryota > Viridiplantae > Streptophyta > Magnoliopsida > Asterales > Campanulaceae > Adenophora > Adenophora triphylla. The sequence goes on along the minus strand of JAFEMH010003185.1, from coordinate 25,757 downwards.
ACTGGGCGACCGCACATGCCGTCTTGGGCGACCGCCCAAGAAGGAAGAAAAGGTAACCCAAGGCTGGTCACATGGGCGGCCGCTCAAGCCCCCTATGGGCGACCGCCCAAGGCTCTTTCCAGCTATATCCAGATTTCAAGTCTCTTTTCACATATACTCTTTTTCCCTTTTATGATCTTTCTTATTTTTATAAATACCAAAAGGATCTTCTAACTTTACAAACCTCATTCTAAATCATTTAAACCCCAAATAATTTAACCCTAGATCATTTACCACTAAATTCTCCACCCATTTCACTACCACATTTCAAGTTTAACCTTCTTAATCTAACTCAACTCACTTTCTTACACTCTTGATCATCTTCCTTAAACCACATCATCATTCTATAACATTAACCAATTTCTCAACTCCAAGAAGGTTTCTAAAGCATCAAATAACCAATTTAATAATAATAACAAAACCAAATAGTTCATGAACATTAAATAGAAGAAAAGATCATAATAACTCACATCATTAAAAGTATACCAAGTCCTTTTACTACTTCTTTCTACCCAAATTAAATAAACTCATAATCTTTCCCAAATCAAAGTAATATGTATATAATCACATACTCTAACTCCATTAATGTCATTAACATCTTACACTCATTATACCCTCATTCCTTCAACTTAAACCCCCATCTCATAACTAAAATCAATTAAACCTTAAATAACCATTTTACTCAAATAACATTATTCAAAAATACCACAATCATTTTATTTCCACAAAATATTCATAAACACATAAAGTGAGCAATATTTAGAAAGAAGTCATAATAACTTACCTTAGATTTTTAGGATAAAATGAGGATCTTCTTAGCTTGATAAACTCCCCTAGATGCACCAAGCACAAAAGTACAATTGGATTGGAAAATGGAGTAGAATTGAGCTTGCTAGAAATTTGGAAAGAGAGACTCTAGGAAGGAGCTTCCATGGATGGAATGAATGAGGATGAAGAAGGAAATTATTAGGGAGAATGGGGAGGATGGAGGAAGTATGGGAGGAGGGTAGTATACTTTGACTAAGGAGGAGGAAGGGTGAGGGATTTAAGGGGGAAGGCATGGCCCCCCATGCCAAAGTAATGAAAGGCTTTCAAAATTAAGCCACTAGGTCCTCCAAGTTCTAAGTAATACAATTAAATCCCCTAAATTTCTCTACTTCACACAAGGCACCTAACCAACCCATAATATTTTATTTGTTTATTTTATTTTCACTCCACCCTATTAATTTATTTTATTTTCAATTATTATAATTCAACCAATACTTTAACTTACTTTCATTTTATCCCAAAGCTTTAGAATTATCTCCTAACCATCTCAACTTGACATAAACATTAAAGGCATAGAATAAGCACATAGAGTTAATCATTAATATTAAAAACATGTAATATAATACTAAAATTAGTGCCTAGGGTTAGGGTCGTTACAGCACCAGTTCCGACGAGGTCACCTACGATGAGGGCTCCAATACCATGGAAATCGTCAAACTCAATGTCTAGTACAGACAGTTATCCGACGAGTGGAAACAACTAATTGACACGACAAAGAACCCTTCTGATCATGTAACCGACGACGACTTCGTCAACATCATCTTCTCCATATATCTCGACGATACCAAGGATCCAGTACTCATTGTAAGATTCTGCAATGCCAAAGTTACCCTCGAAGATTGCCTGATCATGGTAAACGAGGCCCTGGCCAAGAGAGCTCAAGGCTTATCATCATTTCCAGTTATCAGCCCCAGCGGCAACCGGCCCGTGCCGTCAGTCAAGCTCACAGCCAAGAGCACCACCAAGGCCGAAGGCATCAACAAAGGAGACAGAACTCCCCACCTTGCTACAAGTCAGATCAGTCTCGGGAACACCTCCAGCAGCCACCCTGAGAACATCTGCAAAAGTCCTCCCAGCAAGACAGATCAAGCTTCCGAAGAAAGGAATGATCACCTCAGCATCAACATGCTCAAGTTCGACCCTGTTCCCAGCCATCACGGCCACGGATTCAGGCATCCCGCCAGCAAGCTGCTAGCTCTGATAGACTTGACTCTCGAATGAGATCAAGAGACCATCAGCATCGCAGAGTTCAACACCCCCGTTGGTTTGATCAAGCAGATATGGGCAAACTTCTTGGTGACCGAGATCAAGGAAGGCCGCATAGAGTGTCCAAGCACGACTTCCTTCATCAATATAATCCAAGTGTTTTCGCCATTTGTAGATTTGGATGTGATGACAGTTCTAGACACCAGTCAAACAGCGCGCACCTACGGAGATTATTTAGCTCTCACAAGGAAAGCCCTCCTGGAACTAGCTGCACAAGAAAACCACCTCTGGGATGAAAACAAAGCTTAGAAGACTCACAGGGACCAAGCCCTAAAGCGTCACAAGCAGCTTTAGACAGAAAGCTATAGGCCACTCTAGACCAGTTCGACCTCAAAGGTTTTGCTCACGGAAAATTCCTGGATTACCATCACTTCTCAACAAACCCCCTCTGGCAGGGGAGGGCTGTCAACGGTCCTAACGACCTAGGAGACAGAATGGCGCAGCACAAGAAATACCTAGCCCAGCAGCATGAGGAATACAAGCGCTTATCTCCCCGAGAGAAGCAAGCCCTTTGCGAAAGGCCAACTGAAAGAGGAAGGTCTATTCAAAAAGAAGAGAAAGATGGAAATACATCTCCAACAACTGCTCAAGGAGATTCCACAGACAACAGCATTCGTTTACAGAAACTATCAACTGGGGCAAAAGCCAGTCACATAGGCAGATGTCCGGGAAGCCGTATACTCACCTTTCGACGTATCCGCCACTCAGTTAAAGCAGCAGAGAAAGCTCTCCCCAATGGAAGTTTATCTAGACTGCCGCATACGGTTCAAAGAAGCACTGGCTATTCTCACATGGGAAGAAACGCAAGCGCTAGCTCTCGACGAAGGGTCTACTGCAAGAGAGCTGATCTGGGCTAAAAGTGGAGGAAAATTAGCAAACCATGACTACTGCCTGTCCCAACTCCAGAATGCCATGAGCCTGCTCAGCAAGAAGGATAGAAGCACAGTATACCGTGAGGAGATCAAAGAGACCGTTCACTTGAACCAAGAACTCTCTAACCTCTCCCGGAGGGTCAGCAATACACAGTTCAGTCCTGGCAACCACTGCTGTGCACTGACATTCGAACAACTACGGCGAACCATAGGCTCCCTCCCTACAGAGGCACCTAAACCAGTATCCTGGGATAGAATTCGAAAAGCTGCAGAAGCCCCCGAGAAAACATCAACAGTCAACGAATTGAGGGAGGACATATGGCCCTGTGCTTCAAAAAATCCTCCTCTGACTATGGCTCAGCTCAAAGCAACCTATTCAAAAGGGACCAAGCCTGACGTCAACGTTTTGAACCGATCTGGTCAATCTATGTGCTACTGCCCAAGGCCACCAAAAAGCCAACATAGCCAGAACCGCAACTCGGTCTGCCCGAAGAAACAAGTTTCAGAAAGGAGGACCCAATCCTCACTCAGCTCAAGCAGATCCAGGCGAACATTTCCCTGTGGTCCCTGCTCACATCTTCATACCCTCACAAGCTCAAGATAGAAGAAAGTTTGGCCCACACCATGGTCCCCGTGGACGCAACTCCAGAAGAAGTGATTCAGATGATCGACAACATCCACTATGGAAACATCATCACCTTCACGGATTTGGACATGCCAAAATTTGGGGCTGATCACAATGAGCCGTTCTACATACAGTTCAGTTGGACGAGCATCACCTTCCCCGTGTACTAGTAGACGGAGGTTCTGGAATGAATGTCTTGCCCGCCAAGGTGATGGACCTGCTCGACATCAAGCCCACAGACCTGAAGCCTTCAGTCAATACTGTCAAGGCCTATGATTCTACTTCCCGTACAGTTCTCGGGGTTGCTACTCTAAACATCTGGTTCGAAAAGCAGATGATCCCCATCGAATTTCAAGTGTTGGACATTCCTATCACTTTCATAGACATCCTGGGACGATCCTGGCTGCATCAAATGAACGACGTAGCATCCACCCTTCACCAATGTATCATGTTCATGCAAGGCAACGAGATGACAACAGTCTACGGTGACAGTGTCACCACCTAGGGACATGCACCAACGACATTCCAGTGTTGGAGATCAAGCATGATGACGATATGTCATTAACTGGATTCACCTTGGAGACCTCCAAGATCCAAATATGCAGCGTGGACCTTCCACTATTCTGGGACAAAATCCCTCCAGCCATGAAGATGATGAAACTCATGAACTTTATCCCGGGACTAGGGCTCGGCAAAAGGTTACAAGCCAACACCAAGTCATCGAAGTCAAGGACCACACTACAGTCCAGGGGCTCGATTATGTGCCAACACCAGCTGACATCAGGGAAAACAAAAGGCTCGCCAGCACCAAGGCAGCAGCCCGCAAGAGGGGAACCTACAGCGGCACACCCAACCTCCGACCTTACAGTTTCGACCTCACCCACTACTTCATCAAAGGAACCGACAGCAGAACTGGGGGAACCGACAGCGAAACCGATAGCAGAATTGGGGGAACCAACAGCAGAACTGGGGGAACAGACAGCAGAACTGAGGGGACCGACAACGGAACTGATGGAGATGAGAAAGAAGCAAGAAAAGTCAGTACAGAGACTACAGAAAGGATGTGAAAGCTGGCACAAGTCCTCAAGCGTTTCAGAGGGCTCAAAGCTAATCCTATAAGGGGAGCATTCCTCGATATCACTACTCTACCTGGACCAATTGCCACCACAGTTCAGCATGAGTACTCATTTAAAGGAATCCCAAACATAGAAGAGTAGCTCGAGACATTCTTCATGGGAAACATACTGTTCGGGTCAGTCGCCAAGGCCACATTCGAAACAGTAACTCCAAAGCAGAAGGAATCAGAATTCGTAGAAGATGCTCTCAGTGGACCCGCTCTACAGAACCTTTTCAAAGAAGTCATGGAGGTGCCAAACCTGATTAACCTGGGCTCCGAGAACAGCATGATCGCCATGATCGGGATAGCAAAAACCAAGCCTCTCGACCCCCGAACCCTCACCAAGCATCCATCTATGCCATTGAAAAACTGGGTAACTTTCACCGAACCAAGGGAAAGCCAGACAGAAATGGAAGACAAACTGGGCCTGTACCCATATCTCTCTAAACCTAGTCTCAAACCCTCTAAGTCAGTCATTGTCAAAGTCCAATCCTCTGAGTCGTCTGACGGACTCACGCCGGAAGACTATGATAATGTAGCCAACAATGTATTCCCGTTCGTATTAAATGAAAATTTCGACCTTTCGAATTATCCCCTCATTGCCATTTTAACAACTGATAAGTTAACGAACAACTTAAAAGATGTTAATAATGACTCACTTGATAAAGAAGCAGACACACTAAACGAACAATACATTAAAGAAGTTCTCAAGCGTGTAGTATTGACCAAGAGGACAATCGGGCCCAAGCTGCCGAAGAGGTTATGACTAAAGTGAACCTGGGGTTAGTGCAAGAGCCTAAAGAGACACAAGTGGGCAGTCTCTTCGCCGGTGCAGAAAAGGAAGCCCTAACAGATCTCCTCAAAGAATATGTTGACGTGTTCGCCTGGTCATACCAAGACATGCCAGGACTCGATCCCTCAATTGTGGAGCATGTAATCCTCCGGATCCGTAATCCAAGCCACAAATGTAAACCGTGCAAGATCAAGCCAGAATGGTCTCTGCAAGTGAAAGAAGAAATTGAGAAGATGCTCCGCGTTGGCTTCATCAGAGTAATTGAGTACCCAACCTGGCTTTCCAACATTGTGACGGTCACCAAGGTAAATGGATAGGTCAGATGCTGTGTGGACTTCCGAGATCTCAACAAGGCCAACCCTAAAGATGATTTCCCACTGCCCAACATCGACATGCTAGTCGATACCACAACAAATTTCAAAGTAAAGTCCTTCGTGGATGGCTTTGCTGGATACAATCAAATCAAGATGTCCGAGGAAGATCAGGCCAAGACTGCTTTCACCACTCCGTGGGGGACATACTGTTATACGGTCATGCCATTTGGGTTAAAGAACGCTAGGGCTACCTATCAACGGGCTACAACAGCTCTCTTCCATGACATGATTCACAAAGAAATTGAAGTGTATGTCGACAACATGATCATCCACTCCAAGGGGTCAGACATGCATCACATGACAGATTTGAGAAAGTTCTTCAACAGACTCAGAAAACACTCCATGAGATTGAACCCTGCAAAGTGCACCTTCGGCGTCAAGTGAGGCAAAGTACTGGGGTACATGGTTACAGAAAGAGGCATCGAAGCAGATCCCAAGAAAATCAAGGCCATCATCGACATGAAGCCACCGCAGACACTAACAGAAGTGAAAAGTTTCATGGGAAGACTTCAATACATCAGCCGCTTCATCAACCAGTTGACATCTCTCTGCGAGCCAATGTTCAAACTAATGAAGAAAAATGCTGACATCAAATGGGACTCCAAATGCCAAACAACCTTCGAGTAAATCAAGACATACTTGGGGAATCCCCCGATTCTGTGCCCGCCACATGAAGATAAGCCACTCCTCCTGTACTTGACAGTAACAGACACGTCAATTGGGGCTCTGCTGGCGCAAGAACAGAAAGATTCCAGAGTTGAGCATGCAATCTACTTTGTGAGCCGAAAGCTTCAGAGAAGTGAACTCAGCTACTCAGCATTAGAGAAAACTTGTACCGCCTTGGTATGGGTAGTTGATAAGTGACTATTATATAGTCATTTATCCTAAATTTTATGTACTTTTACATGGATAAAACATCATTTCTTATTGCATTTTAAGTACTTTTTACTTACTTTCTCTATTTTATTAGATTTTACGCTTTTGGTATGTTTTATTTTAGACAGGTTTTTAGAGACTTTTTATGATCAATAAAATGCTTGGACACTTTGGTTCAAAAGCATGGAGGAACAACAAAGCAAATCAAACACACAAGCTGAAATCCAGGAGGAGCGGCCGTGCAGCTATTGATGGATCGGCCGTGCACTTAAGGCCATGACAGGCCATTTTGGCCCCAAAATCATGGAGTGGCCGAGCAATGAACTGGCCTGGCCGTGTCAACCATTGGAGCGGCCATGCAGCTAGTCTCGGAGCGGCCGTGCAAGTCTTCCCAATTCAAATTCAAAATTGGCGCCAAGGGTGCACGGCCGTGCAAAACCTTTGACACGGCCGTGCAAAGTGGTGACTGCAGATTAAAAGGCACCTTTTGGAAGCACCTTCTTGAAGAGTTCCCTCCCCCTTATAAAAAGACCCTTTGTAATCAGTCTCAGATACATTCAGACAAATTATATACAGAATTTTAGTGATATTCCATAAGATAGTACTTGTGAGATCAATTTCCAAAGAATATTTGAAGATCAAAGTTCATGTATTTGTTCTTGAAGTACCTTGGAGTAAAGCAATAAAAGTGAAGCATATTTTCAGCCATTCGCCTTCTATTTCATCATAAGTCCTCTTATTCTCTTCTCTATTTTTAATTGCTTATATGTTCTAGATGGCTAGTGAGTAAATCCCCCTTATTCTTGGGGTTGGAAACTCAAAAGCATATATGTTCATCATCTAAGAATGAAAAGTCTTGTCTTCTATCTTCATCTAAACAATTTCTTTATGTCAAACTCTTAATGCCTTACATTTTGGAGACGTCCAATTTGTATGATTCAATCAATTGAGAGAAGGACCTAGCGAAGAATCTCGATTGACGGAACCATATTAAGAAACTAGGTTCCATTGATCACGAAAGTAGTTCAACGGCCTAGGGATGTTCCTTTAATAGAAAGTATGTTGACTCTCGTTCTTAATGGATTCTTACTAATTATGGTCAGCTAGAGATAAGCCGGAATACTCGTTTGTGACAGGGCGAGGGTAACATAAACGGAAATCTCAAATAGTTAGGACATAATTAGTGAAGAATACAAATGCTACTGTCTTAACCCGAAGTAGCGTAGGCTTAACATACCATCCTTGATTTAAATGAAAACCTATATTTCTAAGACAATGACGATTTGATGAACAATGTTATGTGTATGATTTCCAATCCCGAGAATGCTTCGTTTTATAAGAGTTTTATTAAAGTATTTTCTGTGTATGTTCTTTTTATTTTCAAAATCAAACTTTATCTCCCCCCCAATCTTTTCTATAGTTCTAAAGACAAAAATATTTCCAAAATAAACCCTGTCCCTGTGGGATCGACCCGTACTTGCACCCGCTATATTACAATAGCCCGTGCGCTTGCGGATATTAAATAAACCGTTAGGTTAACACCCCCAACAAATTTTTGGCGCCGTTGCCAGGGACAACGGTTTATTTTAAGTTTTTGTCTTTACTACATAATTTTTCATTTTATTTTGTTATTTCTGTTTTATATTGTTTTGCTCTTTACTTCCGATAAATTGTTGCGTTTAATCTTGCTCTAAGTGTTTTTCTCTTAGTGTATGAAACGGGCTCCAACATTCTTTGAAAATTTTGATCCAGAACCCGAAAGAAGCTTTCACGAAAGACTAAGAAGATTTAGAGAGACCTTAAAGAAACATATGGAAGGAGAACCGCAAACAACGGCTAGGACCCTACGGGACTTTGTTAATCCAAGTACCCCGGGAACTAGATCCCCTATTGTTGTGCCGAATGCCGAAGCGGCACACTTTGAAATAAAGCCGCAGCTCTTGCATATGGTTATGAACAACCAATATAGCGGCACCGCTTTTGAAGATCCCCATCTCCACATCCAAACATTTCTTGAATATTGTGATACCACACGTATTCAAAATGTTACACCGGAAGCAATTCGAATGCACCTTTTTCCTTTCTCTCTTAAGGATAAGGCGAAACAATGGTTGAATTCGGTCCCCCAAAATTCATTGACGACATGGGACCAAATTCAAGAAGCATTCCTTGGTCAATTTTTCCCACCAAGCAAAACTGCCCAAATACGCACAAAGATCACTAACTTTTGTCAAACGGATAGTGAGACTTTGTATGATGCATGGGAGAGGTTCAAGGAGCTTCTCAGAATGTGCCCCCACCACGGGCTTGAAAAGTGGTTGATTATTCACACCTTCTACAACGGTCTCATATTCAAGACAAGAGAGACCATTGATGCCGCTGCAGGAGGAGCATTGATGAACAAAGGAGTCGATGAGGCATATGACCTTATCGAGAACATTGCATTGAACCATTACCAATGGTCAAGCGAGAGGGAGCAACAACAAGGTACGCCCGGTAAATATAATGTTGATGCAGTTACTCTTCTCTCTTCTAAGGTTGACATGCTTTTGAAAAAATTTAAAAATCTTAATGTCAACCCCGTAGCTAGTGTAAATGTGTTATGTGAACTATGTGGGTCTAACTCACATAGTACGGATAACTGCGAGTTACTTGACATTACCTCTAATGATCAAGTGAACTTTGTAAATTCTTTTGGACAAAAGGGGGGGATGTATTCTAATACATACAATCCCGAATGGAGGAATCACCCCAACTTTTCCTACAAGAATAACAACGTTCTTAACCCGCAACCATCTACACAACCCCCGGGATTTGCACCTAAGAATTTCAATAACAATGCAAGTACCTTCTCCCCTAAGTCTAAATTGGATCTTATAATGGATTTTGTAGTGGAAAATAAAAATTCCCAAGAAAAGATCAATAATGAATTTAGGGAATGCTTTAAACTTCTCAATGCTAGGTTGGATAACTTAGCAACGCATAATAAGATGCTAGAGACTCAACAAGCTAAACTGGCTACCCCAATGAATAGGCCACAAGGGAGTCTTCCCGGCCAACCTCAAAGGCCAAATGAGCAAGTTAACATGATAAAAACTAGGGATGAGCAAGAAAAGATAGATGAATGCCCTAAAAATATCAATCATAGTCCAATCCCTTTGATGATTGAGACTAATTCGGGGACAGAATTCCCTAAAAAGGAAGACAAGGATTATGATGAATTCCTTGATAACCTAGATGCCATTAATATCAACATTCCATATTTCAGAAAACATGAAGATATGCCTTTAGCCGTTAAACCTTTGAAAAAATTAATTTTTGAAAAAGAAAGGCTAGAGGAAAATGAGAATGTTATGTTGGCGGAGGAAGTAAGCGCTGTTTTGCAAAATAAAGATCCTCCGAAATTAAAAGATCTGGGTACATTCACCATTCCTTGTTGTGTTGGCAGAATAAACATAGATAACGCTGTCCTTGACTTAGGAGCTAGCGTTAGTATAATGCCATTATCGGTTAGCGAGAAACTTGGTATAGGGGAACTCAAACCCACAACCATAACTCTCCAATTAGCAGACCGATCCGTTCAATACCCCGTGGGTATTATGGAAAACTTGCCTTGTCGAGTAGGGAACTTGATCATCCCTGTCGATTTTGTAATCTTAGATATAGCGGAAGACGATTATATTCCCGTCATTCTAGGAAGGCCATTTCTTGCCACTGCGGGGGCAATCATAGATGTAAGAAATGGCACCTTTTCCCTAAATGTGGGGAAAGAAAGGGTCGAATTTAGTATGCGTAGGTCAGATCTCAAAGATCCCTATTTCGAGGCATACACCCCCAGTGAAGAGAATTGGACCCCAAGTGAAGAAACCTACACCCCTAGTGAAGAAAATTGGATTCCAAGTGAAGAAGATTTAATGGGTGAGGAACCGAAATCAAAGGAAGGAATGAAAATAGATATTAAACCTTTGATTTGCAATGATAATGATGCTATAGATATTTCTGCATGTCCCGAAACTAACAATGCAGTAAAAAAATCAAAAAGAACAAAGAAGGAGGTCACTTCGAATTTTCGAAGATGCAAAGACTATAGGTCGCTTGTTCTACCCAAAAAGTTGGGATGGAAGAAATGTCTACCACAAAAGATACTCATTACTCCGGAAGGGTTGCAGTGGCAAGTTGTCAATGACAAAAGGCCAACCAAATATCATGCATCTCCTACTACCGGGAAGGGGTCGAGCTAAGGACCTAAAACAAGCATCATCGGGATGGTAACCGATGGATTATTTTTTCCTTTATTTTCTTTATATTTTACTTTACTTTAATTTAATTTTATTTTAATTTTATTTTATTTTATTTTTCATTATTATTATTATTATTATTATTATTGTGCTAACTTTGTTTTGTAGGTATACAAAAAATAAGAGAAAAAGAAAAAATTAAAAATAGTGAATTGGTTAGCACGGCCGTGCAGCACATCTTGGAGCGGCCGTGCAGTTCATATCGAGTCAGGAAGAGTTGACTCAGCAAAAGGGAGCGGCCGTGCAAAAACCCTTGACATGGCCGTGCAAAGCGTCTGGGGAGTTGCGCCGTTCCAGTCAAAAGGACGTACCCTTCTCCCTCCTCCCTCATTCACTTCATCTTCTTCCCTTCTCCCTCCATTCCTCTGCCCCACCCACCTTAAATACCCACTTCTCTACCATTTTAACTCACAATTCAACCCTCAATCCTCCTCAAATCCTCCAGTTAATCTTTTCTCTCCAATCAAAATCATCCCAAAACCCCCCTAAAACCCCAATTCCGAAAAATCCAAAACCCTTCACCCATTTCATAAATTCAAGAAGGATTATTCCGAATTAAGGTGCAAGGAAGGAGCTTTTGGGTATCTTGTGGCTCTTCAACAAAGATTTCAAGCTTCTCAACCACAGATCCGGGTAATCTACTTTCTTTTTGCTCTAGCTGAGTTTTTGGGTATTTTTCTACAAATTTTCAATTGAAGGAAGGAAGGGTAAAGGAAAGGCTACTGAAAGGGTTCGAAAAGGTCCCGAAAGGAACCATCTCATACCCCTAATTTGAACCCAACACTCAATGATTTGGGTATTGAGTTTAGAGAGCCTTCCGAAGTAGCTAGATTCACCGCCCTTCGTCAAAAAAGGATTAGGCCAACCCAATTCCCGGATATTGATGCCCTCAAAACCTTAGATATCTATTCAAATGTGAAAAGATTTCACGCCGGGTTTGGTTGTGGTGGTTTTCTTGAATTGCATGCAAAAACATATGAGAGAATCACTTTGGAATTTTTGAGCACTATGAGGAAGGATGTCACAACAGAAATTTGTGGAGAAACGGGGGAGCCATATCAATTGATACATTTGTATTTTAGGCTTGGTGGAGAGGAGTTTCACCTTACCTCCTTTGACATAAACAGGATTTTAGGTTGGCCCGCTTACACCAATTATGAAACAGATTTTCCAATTGAGTTTAGGGAGAATGTGTTTTGGGAACAAATAACCGGAATCCCATCCTTCAAATCTAGAACCGCAAAAGCCTCGTCTATTATCCACCCCGTTCTTTGGATTATGCATAGGTTCTACGCATGCACTGTTTTTGCAAGGGAATATAAGGGTACGGTGAATAAGAAGGAGTTGTTTTTGTTATGGTCTTTGGTGAGGGCTCATAAGAGGGTGAATTTGAGCCATTTCTTGATTGAGTTGTTTAGTGATATTGTCTCTCCAACTTTCAATGGGGAGATTCACATTGGTGGTATTGTTACTTTGTTTGCTAACTATTTTCGGCGTGTGATGCCCGATAATGAGGCTGCGGTTTCGGGATCAACAAAGTTGGATATTCCAACCTTGCGAAATATGTAAATGATCTCGGATAGAGGACGTGGGGAATACAATTGGTTGGTAGGGTTGGGTAAAATGCCCTACATTGTTTTGCCTAGTCCCATCCTCCCCAAGGCCCGAACTTATCAATATCAAACATGGATCTTTCCTAATTCCATGAACCAAGGGGAGGGCCAATCAAGTCAAGCAAACCAAGAGGAAGGAGAAGAAGAAGAAGAAGAAAGAGAGAAACATCATCCCAACCCACCCCACCCCAACTGCCGCCGAATTTTAATGAAAGGTTTGACCGGATCGAGCTTCAAAACAATCAAATAATGACTCGGTTCGACACTTTCAACAATGAATTTCATTACTTCCGGAATGATATACAAAATCGTGTGGGTACGATTCAAAGGCAAGTGAACACAATCTACAATTATGGGGTCAATAATTAGGAAGACTTTCCGCAACCACCATCATATCCGTAAGTCTTTATTTTTAAGTTTTTCTCTTTACTCCCCCGGGTTTTGATATTGTTCCTTGAAACATTGAGGACAATGTTCATTTCAAGTGTGGGGGGGGGGGTATACCTATCTTTACTTTGTTTTATTTTTCGCTTTCTAGTTTAGAATTTACTTGCTTTCTAGTTTAAATTTACTTGCTTTCTAGTGTAAATTTTTCTTTTTAACTTAGTTGCATTTTCGTTTTATGCATGTATAGTATAAAAAAAAAATAAATTGTAATAATCCCTATGATGATCCATAATCATTATTTCTATGCTTGCCAATTGCCCTAGAATAATGCCTATTGTCTTTCCTCTCATATTTTTTATAAACTTAGAAATATTATAAGGAGAAAAATATAGGGATATTTTTTTTAGAAATAATTGAAAGCCTCATAAGTTAGTATAGCAAAATATAGGGTTTTATCAAGAAAAAAAAAACATTTGATTAGAAGGAATCTTTAGCAATCTACACTTGGTCAATTTTTTTTAAAAAATATATATATTGAAAATATTTCTTTAAGATTGTACATTTCTTTTATTTTTATTAAATGTTTATTCCCTTATTAGAAGCACCCTTTGTTTTGCATCCTTTGAATCACACCTCTTCATCAAAATTCCATCTTTCCATTTTCACAAGTCGAATCAAAGTTAGACATTTTTATCTTATTGCTAAAAAGAGTGACTTAGTCACCAAGCCTTAAAAGCAAAAAGAAACCTATTACTTCCTAAGTAACTCGGGGCACGGCGTTCGCTGCGACGATGCTTCCTTGCCAAACGGGAGTAATATCCGAAAGTATTCTTGATCTAAGTATTAGGAACATGGGGTTCGCAGCCACAATGTCTCCTACTTGAAAGGACAAAAAATAACTAAGGTCTTTTGCAAAAAAATATAACACGTGCAAAAATAAGATAAATTTGTTGAAACTTTGATAAGATTTTTCCACTACCATCATCCATTTTTTCGCCCTTGTGATTCAAAAATGCAAAGCAACTCTTCGGGAACTTCTAGTTTGTGAATAGATGTTTATACCTTTCTCTTGTACATTTTAAAGAAATAAATTCATTTCTCTCAAAAAATCACTCTAAAGGGTGAAAATTTCTCTTTTTCCAAGAAATGATCTAAGATTTATCCCTTCTAGCATGTTTTACTTGATCAAAATTCTATATATGCTATATTAGGTTATTGTCTTACTAATTATCTCTTTAAAAATATCCCCAAGACACCTCTTTTTAATAATTTTTAAAGGTATACAAAATATGACTAGAAAGATGAGGGCATTATCCAAGAGGCATTTAAAGGCTTGCTACTTTATTTTCTGAGGGATAATTTTTGCTTTTCTTTTCTTTTTCTCCCTCTCCGTATTTTTATCTTAAAATTGTTTGGGGACAAGCAAAAGCTTAAGTGTGGGGGAGTTTGATAAGTGACTATTATATAGTCATTTATCCTAAATTTTATGTACTTTTACATGGATAAAACATCATTTCTTATTGCATTTTAAGTACTTTTTACTTACTTTCTCTATTTTATTAGATTTTACGCTTTTGGTATGTTTTATGCATTTTAGACAGGTTTTTAGAGTCTTTTTATGATCAATAAAATGCTTGGACACTTTGGTTCAAAAGCATGGAGGAACAACAAAGCAAATCAAACACACAAGCTGAAATCCAGGAGGAGCGGCCGTGCAGCTATTGATGGAGCGGCCGTGCACTTAAGGCCATGACAGGCCATTTTGGCCCCAAAATCATGGAGTGGCCGAGCAATGAACTGGCCTAGCCGTGTCAACCATTGGAGCGGCCGTGCAGCTAGTCTCGGAGCGGCCATGCAAGTCTTCCCAATTCAAATTCAAAATTGGCGCCAAGGGTGCACGGCCGTGCAAAACCCTTGACACGGCCGTGCAAAGTGGTGACTGCAGATTAAAAGGCACCTTTTGGAAGCACCTTCTTGAAGAGTTCCCTCCCCCTTATAAAAAGACCCTTTGTAATCAGTCTCAGATACATTACAGTAATCAGTCTCAGATACATTACAGACGAATTATATACAAAATTTTAGTGATAATCCATAAGATAGTACTTGTGAGATCAATTTCCAAAGAATATTTGAAGATCAAAGTTCATGTATTTGTTCTTGAAGTACCTTGGAGTAAAGCAATAAAAGTGAAGCATATTTCCAGTCATTTGCCTTCTATTTCATCATAAGTCCTCTTATTCTCTTCTCTATTTTTAATTGCTTATATGTTCTAGATGGCTAGTGAGTAAATTCCCCTTATTCTTGGGGTTGGAAACTCAAAAGCATATATGTTCATCATCTAAGAATGAAAAGTCTTGTCTTCTATCTTCATCTAAACAATTTCTTTATGTCAAACTCTTAATGCCTTACATTTTGGAGACGTCCAATTTGTATGATTCAGTCAATTGAGAGATGGACCTAGCGGAGAATCTCGATTGACGGAACCATATAAAAAAACTAGGTTCCATTGATCACGAAAGTAGTTCAACGGCCTAGGGATGTTCCTTTAATGGAAAGTATGTTGACTCTCGTTCTTAATGGATTCTTACTAATTATGGCCAGCTAGAGATAAGCCGGAATGCCCATTTGTGACAGGGCGGGGGTAACATAAATGGAAATCTCAAACAGTTATGACATAATTAGTGAAGAATACAAACGCTACTGTCTTAACCCGAAGTAGCGTAGGCTTAACATACCATCCTTGATTTAAATGAAAACCTATATTTCTAAGACAATGACGATTTGATGAACAATGTTATGTGTATGACTTCCAATCCCGAGAATGCTTCGTTTTTTAAGAGTTTTATTAAAGTATTTTCTGTGTATGTTCTTTTTATTTTCAAAATCAAACTTTATCTCCCCCCAATCTTTTCTATAGTTCTAAAGACAAAAATATTTCCAAAATAAACCCTGTCCCTGTGGGATCGACCCGTACTTGCACCCGCTATATTACAATAGCCCGTGCGCTTGCGGATATTAAATAAACGTTAGGTTAACACCCCAACAGTAGTCGGGAAACTGAAACACTACATGCAGTCACATTCAGTGCTCCTGGTCTCCAAGATAGACCCCGTTAGAAATCTCTTCGACAAGCCATATCTATCAATGAGATTAGCCAAATGGTCATTCTTCCTGGATGAATTCGACATCAAATACATGACCAGAAAATCAACAAAGGGTCGAGTAACGGCAGATCAACTGGAAGACTTCCCAAGCAGTGAACTCAAAGGTCCTGATCCGCAGTTTCCACCGCTGGCAACTCTTCTTCGATTGGGCAGCCAACAAGAAGGGAAATGGTATTGGAATGCTCCTGGTCGATCCTAAGGACGAGCACACTCCCATAGCCATCAAACTGAATTTTGAAGCAACCAACAATGCAGTAGAACATGAAGCTTGCGCAGTCGACCTAGAAGCCGCTCTTGAACGCAATATCACAGAACTGGAAGTATACGGAGACTCAACATTGATCATCAATCAGGTATCCAACAAATGAAAGATAATAGATTCTGGCCTCCAGAAGTACCACATGTACATGGAGGAGCTCATTGCTCAGTTCAAGGACATCTCTTTCCACTACTTGCCAAGAGACAGTAACCGCTTCGCAGATATCCTGGCCACCCTAGCATCTTTTGTCGAAATTCCCGAAGGGAAATCAGTAAAGCCCTTTAGAATAGGCAAACGGGAAACACCCGCCTATTGTTGTGAGATCGAAGTTGAACATGAAACGATCGACGAACCCTGGTACAATCAAATTTACCAGTACCTCCAAAATGGAGAAGCTTTCTTCACAAATGAAGATGGAAAATACAATGAAGGGATCAAAGCCAAAAACATGATGGCCCTAAAACGCCTGGCATCCAATTTCGTCATTCTGGGGGGTATGTTATACAAGAAGCGCCACCAAGGACCACTCCTCCGCTGTGTAAATAAAGAAAAGGCCAGCGAGATGATGAACGAAGTTCACAACGGAACCTGCGGTCCACACATGAACGCCAGAGCATTGACACGGATCATCCTCCGTATGGGTTACTATTGGGTATCAATGGAAACAGACTGCATCCAGTTTGTCAGAAGCTGCGACAAATGTCAACGGTTCTCCAACCTCAATCACATTCCTCCTCACGAGCTCTACTGCATGACTACACCATGACCTTTCGCCACATGGAGAATCGACGTCATCGGCAAAATTACTCCACCAGGGAGCAATGGTCACGAGTTCATATTAGTCGTAGTCGACTACTTCACCAAATGGGTAGAAGCCAGATCATATAAAGTACTGAATTTTAAGAAGGTGGCCGAGTTCATCAAAGAGAACATCATGTGCAGATATGGGGTGCCCAATGAGATCATATTCGAGAATGGGACCCACTTCGTAGGAGATTATGACCAACTGTTGACCGAGTTCAGAGTTACACGCCACAAGTCTTCTCCTTACAGACCACATACTAATGGTGCAGTAGAGGCAGCAAACAAGACTCTTGCAAGAATAATAATAAAGATGGCCGCCAGAGGTCGGGATTGGCCCGAAAAGCTACATCTAGCCCTTTGGGGATACAGAACATCAGTCAGAACTGCCATAGGGGAGACTCCTTTCGCACTCACATACGGAATGGAAGCGATGTTACCAGTTGAATTGGAAATTCCATCCCTCCGAGTCCTCTTGGAAAACGGAATCAATGAAGTCGAATGGCTCCAAAGCCGTCATGACGAACTAGCTCTACTCCACGAACGCAGATTGAAAGCCATGGAGCATACTCGTGCCTACCAAAGCAGAATGGCCCGAGCATTTGATAAGAAATTCAAGATCCGAGACATCAGAGAAGGCGAATTGGTGCTTAAGGAAAAGCCTCCTACGCAGACTAATCCCCTCGAAAAGTGGGAACCTACCTGGATAGGCCCGTTCGTGTTACAAAGAATCTTCTCCGGTGGAGCCATGAAGTTAGCAAATTTAGACGGAAATCCTTTCGTTAACCCCGTAAACGGAAGCAAGCTCCGCAGATACTTCGTTTGAGGAAGAACACGAGTCAACTCTTCTTCCCCAACACTACCCCTCAGTAAAATCAAAGTGCCAAAAGAGTAATACCCAACTAGATACATTCCCGAAAATGATCTAGGTAAAAAACAGGGTCGCACTTCTTTTGTCTTTTTCTCAAATCTCACCTAAAAGTGTCGAACTACGGTGACCTGAGTCCCTGAGTCCAAATGTAAAAGGGGAACGTAGGCAGCCATCATTGGTTCGGTCTCAAAAACAAATAAAATTTCAAATACAACACCAATCGCTTGTGTTTCGAAAAACTCTTAAATTTAACCTACAGATTCATTACGGTTAAAACAATCTTTGATGAGTTCAAGCACGGTCTACTCTTGACTCACTACACGATAGCAAAATAACAATAAAACACTTAATCAATTTAATGTGTCCGCAATGACAGTGGGTGGATATTCCGGACAGTAAGGTCAACCTAGTCCCTCGTACTTGGTCCTTCGTCTTTCTTCACCTTCCCTTTTCCACGACGGGTATTCTTTACCTTCACAGGGAATATCCCCGTAGTCCTTCTACCTGGCTCCGGGACCCTTCCTGGCGCCTCTGTCAAGCCTGCGGCCGCCAGCGCAGCCCTTTACCTAGCTCTATCACGAGCTGCCTCTCTTCGAGTCGTCATATCCATGCTCTGATCAGCCATTTGACTAGCATTGGCCTCATAGTTAGCCATATCATCTCCGGTACAATCCTGAGGGTTAGCCATCGCTTCGGCCCTCCTCAAAGTCGAGCTGTCACGGTAGTTAAGGCCCAATAGCTCACTTCATCTCCATAAAATAGCCACTTATGTCACCCCTATAAACTCCTCATGCCAGTTCAAATACCGAGTGGACAGAACAGTGCCCCCTCTCCGGTGAAAGAGAACCCTGACAGGAAAAGACGCATATTGCCACAACCACATGAAAAGCAATGACGTCGAAGGATCTTCCATGAAGAGCGATACCACCTCAAAGGTGGCGGTATCAATCAAGCCCGTCAATGGCACCTGCTCCAGCCCGAACTTCCGCAGGACCAAAGACGGAATGTAGAAAGAAGACTGGGACACCCCCAAAACTCTGACAACAAGAAGACCCTCCTGAACGGTCCGACAAGTCTGTAACTTCCAGTGAGGAACCCACCATCGCAGATGATGTGTGCGGAGTTGGCCATCCAAAGCTCCAAGTCAGCCTGACTGCCTCCTATCACCAAGGGACGTCGAGAAAAAGATCAGGGATCACACGTCACTGGTACCTCGGGCATCATTTGCAACCACTCCCTCAACCACAAAATAAGCATAGCGGGACTTCCTCCCCACATGTATCGGCTACCGATCGCCATCCGACCTATGCCAAGGAATGTCTCGCCCAAGATTAAAGGCACGATATCTCCTTCGCTC
The DNA here is from genome assembly GCA_022495995.1 of Adenophora triphylla var. japonica. Taxonomy (NCBI): domain Eukaryota; kingdom Viridiplantae; phylum Streptophyta; class Magnoliopsida; order Asterales; family Campanulaceae; genus Adenophora; species Adenophora triphylla. The sequence continues at coordinate 6,217 of JAFEMH010003185.1, read as the reverse complement.
CGACGTTGCCTCACTAGGTCCAGAACCCTGTGGTGGCACACCCCCAATGACATGAATGTGAACAAAGTAGCAATCACGCACAGATCAAAAGCGTCCCACGCAGAAATGCTCCCATCAACACCGGCAAATCTATCGGGCAACCCCGAAATGTCAACATGATTGGTATTTGGTATCAGCATCCCGCATGCTTCTTCAGCCGAAATGCCAAGCAAGGACATCAACTTCTCAACGGAGGTCAGACCGCCCGTCAAAAGAAGAACAATCTGATCTGTCTCAGGTCCTCCTAGGATAGCCCAAAAATCCTCAAGTATAGGCATAATATCGTTATACGAGAAGCTGTACACATGCCTCATTTCATCCCAGAAACGAGCCGCAGCTCTCAAAAGATCCCAATCCAGCACAAGCTCCTTCAAAGCCTAAACCGCCCTCATCCTATAATAACCTTCGAAAAATCCCTTACTTTGCCTCGTGTGGTGCCGTACCCACTTCTGGAACTTCTCCAAAAATCGTTCTTGCATCTGAGACGACAACCTTAGAAATATAGCCATGAGAAACAAAGGAAATTTCATAGAATTTTGGAGAGAAATCAAACTCAGCTTCAGAAACAAGCGTGGAATTTCCAAATTGCAGAAACTGGACTGCAATTTAAACAATCTGAAATGAAGTCATAGGCCGGCCGACCTGTTTTTCAGGTTGACCAAGTCAACTCTGCAGCCAGCTGCACCAATTATCTCTAAACATTTCCAAAGGCCCTCCTGTTCAAGCCTTGACCAAAGCTCATTTATCCGTGATCAAATCATTCAATGCCGACATCACATTCGCCCCGGGCTTGTGCAACAGTGCAATTAATAAATAACAGTGCATGTAGTTATAAATTTTGCCAGCTCAAATTTTATTATTTAATGCATGTCATGTTATTATTTATTTTTGATCAACCTACTTGCTTATTTGCCAAAATGAGTAAAAACAAATCATAATAAATACTCAAAATGTACAGAAGCTTGCCCCAGTGGCCTAAGTACAAAACAATGTTCAGACGGTGCACACAATTGTCTAACAAAAGAAATCGATGGGACTACTCAGAGTCCTTCTCGTCATCCGAGCACTCAAAGTACTGCCCCGCAGCAGCTGGATCCGCGGTAGACAAATAATCCGCAAACTCCTCAAGACCGGAGTACGAAAAGCGATGGCTTCGTGCCTGTGATCCCAAGGACTCTCCCTGCTCGTATCCCGAATACGAGGAGTGGCGAACTCCAAACCCAGCAGTCTCGCCAGAGAATTGGCTGAAGCCCCGCCCCGCGTCTGTGCCACCAGCCGTGGAAGCAGATGGATCTCTCGCAGCAGACGACCGGGAAGGCATAGGCTCATGATCAGCCGCACTCCTCCGAGAACCGCACCGTAGGAATTCACAAGCCTCCTATCCTAGCCTAGCTGGTCGTCCCGTCCAGACGTCTTATGGCCTGATCGTAAGTATGGCCTAATCATAAGTACGGCCAGAAACTTGCAAACCAGGAAAGCCGTCAAAAGACAGACATTACAGCAAAGATGCAACATTTGCAAAATGCTACTACAAATACAGAAAAGCAAAACAAAACACTCACCGAAGCACTGGGCTCAACCCTGTATTGAGGCCTCGCCTGCTCCAGAATAGGAATCATCAGCTGCCTATGAGAGCCACTAGCATCCTTGAATGCCAATCGAGTACGGGGGAGCGGGTAATCTCTGGGACGTACAGGGTCCTCACCCTCTCTATCCATCACCTGCGGGCTCCTCAGCCTCATCCTCCGAAAGATATCATAGTTGTCATCCTCTATGATGTTCTCGACATGAGACATACCCTGCCTATATCACTGCAACTCCTCCCCAACTGTAGCCAGGGGATACTGCATATGAAGAGGCGGATCCCTCGAAACCAAGGGACCAGATCCCGGAGCGTACTGTCAAGACACCCTCTCGCCCAGATACATAGCGTCACAATGAAGCCCCACTAGCAGCTTCCGCTGACGTGTCACCTCCCTAGAGGCCTGCACCACAAAGTGATTAAACTGACTCCACCAAGTCAAGCTGATCCTCGGAGAGAAGTCGCGGTCCAGAGCCAAAGACACCTCCTCATAAGTCACACGGGTGCTCTCCCTTGACTTCACCGGCTTCCGCCTTGCCTTCTGCCAAGTCAGCATGACATGAAATAAGAGAGTGTATGCCTCCCTGGTATCCCACCTAAGCGGGTGAAACACCTCAAAGCACCACACCTGTTAAATGTCAGAAAAGTTATATCAGCTACAAAGCAGATACATACAAGTACAAGCGAGATAAGGAAGAGAAAAAGAAGGAAACTCACATCCAACGCGAACTGAAAGCAGCAAAATGAGTTATCCTCTCCCCGAGAACACCTGTCCAAGGTGAAGAAGAGCTCGGCCAGACCGGCTTCTCCCCAGGCAAAACCCCTCACGGCCTCCAGGTTGGTCAGGGAACCAAGCAAAGCAAACTGACACGTCGTGTCAGCATTGGCAAAAAGGGTTGCTGACAAAGCAAACCACAAAAACCCCCTGGCCAAACACTCTGCTGTCATCCTCTCGGAGCCATCTAGATACTCCTCTATCCCCCTTCTCAAGTGTGCCTCCATCGGCCCATACCGAATACCCAGGCCCCTGGCATGAGTAATGTCCAAGCCAAGCAGTCCCGACAGCTGCTCCTGGGTGAAGCCATCAAACCACTCAATAGGGTTGCCACAGAACGACAACCCAGTAATTGCAGCAAAATCCGTAGGAGTCACTGTTGCCTCCCCCCACCTAAAGTGAAACGTGTGAGTCGTATCCCACCAATACTCGCTCAAGGCAACATGAAGCACCTTCACTCTCTGCATCGAAGCCACCGCGGCTACCGCACTGATAAAGCCGTCTAGGCTGGAGTCAATCACAAACTGTCGTGGACTCCTCTCCCCATCACGAGCCTCATCAGGGAACCTTTCCCATAGCTCTCGGACTGCCTCAACGTCTCCCCTACTCTTCATGGTGGACACGTCAATCGGCCCTTGCCCCTGCAGGTGAACACGGAAAAAGTATGTTACTACAAGATAACGTACACAAAATGCACATGCACATGTCAAAATCGCAAGAAAATATATCAACACAAAAATATAGTTCACTTTCCCTAAAAGTATCTCCGTCCCAGTCGAAGTACTAACGGTCCGAAATCCCAAAACTTTCAAGTCATTTCGAAAAATCCGTCAAACCCGGAACTTTCAAAACATTTCGAAAAATCCGTCGAACCCGGAACTTTCAAAACATTTCGAAAATCCGTCAAACCCGGAACTTTCAGAACATTTCGAAAACTCCGTTGAACCCGGAACTTTCAAAACATTTCAAAAATCCGTCAAACCCGAAACTATTAAAATATTTCAAAAAATCCGTCAAACCCGGAACTTTCAAAGCATTTCGAAAAATCCGTCAAACCCGGAACTTTCAAAACATTTCGAAAAATCCGTCAAACCCGGAACTTTCAAAACATTTCGAAAAACCCGTCCAAATCGGAACTTTCAAACACTTCAAAAAATTACTCTGTCCCGAATTAAACCCACTTTAATTTTGGAAAATGCCCCTAGACATGGAATTTTTCTACCAAAATTTCTACACTGTCTACCCACAACGTCTATTGCACTAAGCTACAGTCAATTTCGACAAAAGGGCATCGCGAGGTCAAAAGCCCCATATTGGGCACCAAGAACCCTAACTCAATTCAAGTCAAAATTCCTAAAATTCAAGAATGCAAATTCTAAATTTGACGGAATTTAGAGGATGTTTACCTTCCTCGCAATCCCCTCCTTGGATTCGTGACTATCCCGAGCTGGGTAAAACTCGGTCGGATCCATGGGAAGAGCGGTCGTTTGCACCGTCCTCTTGAGGCTTTTCCTCTCGTTGTCGGCTCTCCTATGCCGACCCCTTCGTCCTAATCCCGCTTCCATAGCGATAATCTCTCGAAGATTTCAACAAAGATCGAAGAAAATGGCAAAATTTTCTCTCTTTTCTCTCTTCTTTCTCACTGAAAATGAAGGTTCATGTTCTTTCCAGCGTCTGTCCTAACACTGACTTAAATAAGTCCAAGGCGAAAGACAGTCCGTCAGGCCTCTTTTACGCCATGGGCCATTTTGGCCCAAATGCCAATTCAGCCCCTCATCTTTCCAAATTTGACACTTTTCCGCAAAAGTTAAAAAATTCCCCAATTAGACATTTCTAACGCCCCTCTCCCGAGGGTAAATCCCAGTTAGACATTTCTAACACCCGTCTCCAGACGTTAAAATTCCCGTTAGTTCTCACTAACTGTAAGTACCCAAATCTGGCTCATGCCTTCCGGTTAAATTTTCCGGCAATTTCGGTAAGTTTTCCGGTAATTCCCCAGACCTTCCTAGTGTTCCGGAAATATTCCGGAACTGTTTTTAATTAAATAAGGGCTGAAGGGAATCCTTCCTAATTAAGAAACACGTTTTTCTTAATTAGGAGGGAAGGTTCTAGAATTTGCCACCTTGCATGATTCTAGAATGCTGAGTCATTGTGGATAATGCCGCACGGCTGCATTAGCTTGCTGCCCTTAGCCGCACGGCTTCATTAGCCTTATCCAGACTGCCTATAAATAGAGCCCTTCTCTACCCATTTCAACATCAACAAATTTCCAACAATACTACATATAATACGAAGAAATACTCCCAAGAGGCTGTTGAAGATCCAAGAAGGTGAAGAAGAAGGCCAAGAAGCTCCCTCCCTCCTCCTTGAAGATCCAAGACCAACCTCTCCTCCTAGCTCCGCCCGAAGAAGAAGGAAGCCATTGGTAACCTCGCACGCCCTAAACCTCGCATCCTAATTGCTTTATAAATTGCTCATTGCATTACTTTTATATTGCTTGGGACTTGGTAGATTAAAGAGCATATCTTCATATTCCCCTTCCCCTTTTGCATGCATTAGACATCATTTGTCATAAAAATGTAGTCTTTTCCCATAAAGGTGCATCCTTTGCACCTAAAACCCCCATTTTCAAATAAAAATGTCATCTTTATGCATCCTTTGCATATAAAAATCAAATCTTTTCAATCAAAATGCATCCTTTGCATCCAAAAACACTTTTCCAAGCATCATTTGCTTTAAAGACCATGTCTTTACCATAAACTAGCATCATATGCTTTTCAAAATGCAATCTTTATGCATCATTTGCATAATGAATGCCAATTTCTTCAAAAATGCATCATTTGCATAAAAATCAAATCTTTATGCATCATTTGCAATAAAGATCATTTCTTTAAACTAAGTGCATCACTTGCAACCCAAAAATGTCATCTTTTCATTAAAGTGTCATTTTTACATACATTTTCCCTATTCCCCCATTAGTAACCTAGGAACGGACCGGTGTAAAAGATCCTATCTTTACATCGTTCCTTCCATTAAAGGTTCCATATTTCTTTAGAAAGGGACAACCTTGAACCCTATATCTCCAATTATCGCTTAAGAAAGAGTATGAAGCATCTATACGAGCTCGACGTCTTAAAGCGTAGGATTGATGGGCTAAGGACCTTCCTTTTCTAAAGAACCTCATCTTTGACCAAAAAGAGAGTCATTCTCTCGATCACGCAAGTCCCGAGGGTCCCGAGGTTAAAAATGCGATGATCACAAGTCACAAGATGAGGACGGGATCATAATCCCGAATACATAAATTCCAAGAAATCCCGAGCGACAACCAACAAATGGTTTGCACGTCCGAAGACGACTTGGGACATTCCCTCCTTATTTTCAAACACATGCACACAAGAAAGCACGCAAGCAAGCACGATTAATGAAATCATGGGAGACTTGCTCAGGCAAGGCACCTTGGGTGAACGCCAAACGTTCTTCCCAAGGGGTAACTTAACCTCCGAAACCGTAAAACCTTTTTTTCAAAGTTTTGAGGTAATCAAAATGGCGTGGCGACGTTTTCAAATTAAACCGGATGTCTTCAAACTAGCTGAATCCAACAAAAACAAAATTTGGGCACACATTCGTAGTTTGGCGACTTCTGTGGGAAATCCCAAAGGAGAAAAGCTTTTATTTTCAAAGCAAAAATCGATACTCGGTATGATAGGTGGAAACCACTTACCCTTCCTGTATACTCCCCTCGACGTGGGAGTTGGGATAACCGGTGGTTTAACAATCCACGTACCCGGCATCCTTTTTCGAAAAAAATTTTGAAAAAAATA